>JBCEWC010008703.1:0-19626 GCA_038996855.1 Solanum aculeatissimum | reverse complement strand
CCAAAGTATTGACGATAAGGGCATTTTTTTAATTAGTAAATATTTATCTTACTTCAATTTGAGAAAAAAAATTTAAAAATATTTTTTTGTTTTATTATAATTGCTATTTTTATTGTTATCTAAATAAAAATCAATGTTTGGTTTAAAAATTGATGTTTGATTTATTATGGTTTTATATTTATGAAAAAATATTTAGGGCAAAAAGGTAATTATTTTAGTCAAACAATAAGAGCTTATAAGATGAAAATAAAAAGTTGAGGGATCCCAGCTTTTAACTTTTAACTTATTTTAAGCAATTTTTAACTTTTTTAAGTTACTTTAAAAATGGCCAAACACTTTTATAAGCTAATACACCCTCTAAGTCAAGTACTAATTAAATCATGATTTAATTATCTCCTGGCACCAAATCCTCAAATAAAGTCCTCCATCCTCCTGCTTTTTGTCACACTTCTGAAGAAGTGCGCAGTAATAATAACGAAAAAAAAAAATTACTGGATCATTTTTAACTATTATAAGTTATCGTACTAATTAAAAAATGAATTAGAAATAATTAAAATTAATACTTAATAATAAGGAAAAAATATAAAACAGTAAAATATCTTTTGATTTTCAAACTAGACAAATATTACGAATATTTATTTTTAGTATAGTAAATATACTACAATAAGTAAATAATTTAGCGTCAATTATTTTACGATAATAATATAATTGATACTTTATTATATTTAATGACAATAATAAATATAAGTGTTTAAAATCAACACTCTATATGAATATCGTTAAAAACCTTAACAACTCTAAATAGATTGATACTAAATATCTTTAAAACAATACATACTATCATTAAATATTTTTTTTGTTATAAATAACAAATAAAAGTGAACGAAAGGAGTATATGATTCTGAAATTCATTTATTTGTGTACATAGCAAAAGTCAAATGATGTGTAGGGTTTTGCTTTAAAGCATCCATTAATTGTGCCAAAAAGATTACTAAAGTTGAATTTCTTATTGTAATCATTTGCTTTCCCATCGATTTGATGGTCGCATTTATTCGATTACTGTTATTTTGAATCTTATTCCCTTATAGATTACATTTGGACCTAATTAACAGTAATATTTATTGCCATGAACAATTCAAATATGGATAAACTATTTGTTGTGTTGTCGAACATTTAGCCTTTAAAAACAGTATTTTAAAGGTAATAAAATATTCCATTTAAAAGGCATTATAAGCCCTTTTACCTTTTCGTCTTTCATTATTCATGAAGTCATGCCAAAAAAACAAAATTTATGAAAGATATTTTATTTTTATATTATTTTATTCCTTTCATGGATCCCACATAGATGAGATGGCCTATATTATTTCCTTAAAAAACAAAAAGAAATTGAAGTCATCCCCACAAGAAAATAAATAATGTAATTAATAATCAAAATAAAACAAAACAGTCTCTACCACAATCATTTTCTTTTTCGTAATATTTCAAAGTAATTTAACTTTTCTAGTATCATCACTAATTGTTAATCCTCAATACGTTGTGTGATATCGTCTACTTCCACCTCCAAAAGCAACCTCCCTAAGGTGATAACCGAACATTAGTCATGATTTAAGCTATTTTATTTAGATTCATCAAAATCGATGAATATATGTTGAATATTTTAAAATTAATATAATTTTAAAAAATTCAAACAATATAATATATATTTTAAAATAATAAATATTAGATAAACTAATCAAGATAGTTTCAATGAGCAAATATTCAATAAAATAATTAAAATGTGGATATGATGACTAGACAAGATTGTCATAATATATTAGTGGAAAAATGGCATTTATAGTTTCCAATTTGCCTAGCTTTATTGGAGATGGTAGTTTAAGTTAGTTAGAAGTTTGTTAATTAATTGTAACTACAATGTTAGTTAGCATAGTGAACTAGTTTGTTACTGTTAGTTAGTTAGAGAGGTCGAGCATCACCTGTTTAAATAGGGACTAATTCTCATTGTATAAATACACTTGAATGAATATACAATTTCAATTTTCAAAATTTCTCTCTGTTTAAAATTATGGATTCGATTTTGGACATCTCCATTGAAAAGACAAAATTCAACAGAATTTTGTTGCAGATCAACAATGGCAACTGAAAATAGTGCCTCATCTGCATCGACTGTACCTGAATGAGAGACTCTTGAATTGATAGAAACAGAGAGGAACCACCCATTGTATCTCCATCCGTCAGATACTCCTGGATATGTATTTACCATTGTTGCGCTTACTAGATAAAAAAATTACTCACTGTGGAGTAGATCATTGAAGATAAACCTCAGGGCAAAGAGTAAATTAAGATTCGTGCTTAGAACAAGTCGGAAGGATCAATACGCAGTTGAATTGGAAAAACAATGGGAAAGGTGTCATGCATTTGTGCTTGCATGGATAATGA
This sequence comes from Solanum aculeatissimum, assembly GCA_038996855.1. Classification (NCBI taxonomy): domain Eukaryota; kingdom Viridiplantae; phylum Streptophyta; class Magnoliopsida; order Solanales; family Solanaceae; genus Solanum; species Solanum aculeatissimum. Next base: position 17,190 of record JBCEWC010008703.1, on the reverse strand, counting down.
ATACAGTTTCAAAGGAATTGTTGAATGAAATTATTTACACGTCTGATGTTGCAACAGTGTGGGCAGATATGAAAGAATGTTTCAAACGTTTCCTAGTCACTTCTATCATGAAGAATCTATCGCTGGCAGAGCTTGAAGCTTGATGACCAAGACAAACAATTCACAGTGCATGTTGTGGCGTAACAGAATAGTACATCCTTTCTTTAAAGTTCTAAAATAACTGTCCTAAGTGAATAGAGATGTAAATATAGTAGCACATGATAATTGTTTAGTTTGTCCTTTGGCTACGAAAACTAGAATTCAATTTCCTGTAAGTGTTTCTAGGATCAGTAATCCTTTTGATCTAATTCACCTTAATGTATGGGGACCATATAGACATCCTACACATAATGGTTTCAAAGTTTTTTTACTATTGTGAATGATAATTCAAGGATGATTCGGTTGTTTTTGCTGAAATTCAAAAGTGACGTTTTTGCTACTTTAAAATCCTTTTTTGCCTTAGTTGAAAATCAGTTCAATAGAAAAATCAAAAGAATAAGATCAGATAATGGTACTAAATTCTTCAACAAGGAATGCAACACAATATTCACTTCTTTAAGAATAATCCCTGAGAGCAGTTTAGAGTGACAGAAAGAAAGCACAGCCACATACTTGAGGTAGCAAGAACCATCAAGTTTCAAGGATCCATTCCTATCAAATTTTTGGGAGAGAGTGTGTTGGCAGTTGTATATTTGATTAACAGAATACATATTATTGTGTTACAAGGTCAGTCACCCTATGAGGTATTTCACCAAGCTAAATTACCTCTTGATCATTTAAGAACTCTTGGTTGCCTGTGTTATGCTACTATACTTGTCAGAAATGATAACTTCTCACCCAAGGTTGATATTTGTGTTATGATGGGGTACTCACTCACTTAGAAAGGATATATTTTGTGCAGACTGAATTTAAAAACATTCCTTGTGAGTAGAGATGTTGTCTTTAAGAAGAACTTATTTTCATTTAGAAAGTTGAGAGACCAACACATTCTAATTTTTCCTGAGTTGTCATTTACTGACTATTCTGATGTAGCAATTGAGCATGTAGACATTGCACCAGCTCAAGTGTAGCATGAGCCTGAGAGAGAAGTTGGATATGATCATGATAATCAAAATGAGAATCCTGATTTATCACAACAAGAAGGGGATGCAGTAAAAAATGTAGAGCATGCCACAAATACTGGATTAGAGCATGACATAATACAAGCAGAAGAAGAGTCACAAACAATTTGCCTAGGACCTCTACTAGAATATCTCATCCACATGTTTGGATGGAAGACTATGTCACTAATATGATAGATTCAGTACATCCATACTCCTTGGCAAACTATGTATCATAAAAGTTGTTGTCTACTGGTTACTAAGCATATTTGAGCAAAATGTCTATAGAAGTTGAACCAAGAAGCTATGAAAAATAATCAAGGATCACAGATGGGTGGAAGCTATGAAATAAGAGATCACTGCATTAGAAGAGAATGGTACTTGGATTGTCATGAACCTTCCACCAGGAAAGCAAGCCATAGGATGCATGTAGGCCTTCATGATCAAATACAAGGCAAATGGTGAAATTGATAGGTTTAAAGCTAGGCTTATGGCTAAAGGATACACTCAGGCTGAAGGGATAGATTACCAAAAGACTTTTTCCCTAATAGTGAAGATGGTTACTGTGAGAACCATCATTGTTATTGTAGCAGCTGAGAATCAGATGATATATCAAATGGATGTCTTCAATGCTTTCTTGTGAGGAGACTTGTTTGAAAAGGTATACATGGAACTGCCTAAGGGGTTCTGCAGCAAGGGGGAACATCAAGTATGTAAGCTTGTCAAATCTTTATATAGTCTCAAACATGCTTCCAAGCAGTGGAATGCCAAGCTCACCTATGTCTTAAACCAGTTCAAGTTATAGTCAAAGCCACTTGGAATATTCCTTGTTCACTAAAATAAAAGGATCAACACTTGTAATTGTGTTGGTATATGTGGATGATTTGTTGATAATAGCTAATGATCACAGACTAATAAAAAAGACCAAGAAGTTTTGCATCATCATTTTAGAATTAAGAATTTAGGAGAGTTAAGATATTTTCTTGGTATTGAGTTAAGTAAATCAGCGTAGAAAATTGTGATGAATCAGAGAAAATATGCCTTAGAGCTCATAGCAGAGGCAGGGTTATTAGGAGCTAGACCATTAATGACACATCTAGAGAGTAACATGAAATTCACAAGTGTTGACTTTCCTCAGAAAGACAATGATGAGTTGTTCACGAACATCAGCAAGTACCAGAGATTAATGGAAAAACTATTTTACCTAACCAACACCAGGCCTGACATAGCCTTCTCTATTCAATGTCTAAGCCAATTTATGCAAAAGCCAAAAACTCACACTGGAATACAACCTTAAAAGTGGTTATAAGATATGTCAAGATGGCTCTAGGTCTAGGTCTACTCATGAGTTCAAGCAAACAACCACAAGTCAATAGATTTTGTCATGCACGTCCGATTGCATGTTCCAATACTAGGAGATTATTAACTGGATATTTACTGAAGTGTGGAAAATTGATGATAGCTTAGAAGTCAAAGAAGCATAACACAGTCTCAAGGAGTTCTACAGAAGCAAAATATAGGATCCTAGCTACATTGATAACTAAAGTAGTTTGGGTGACAAATATGTTTAAGGAATTGGGATTAAATGTGAATGGACCTACTGTCATACATTGTGACAGCAAGGTGCTATACAGATAGCAGCAAATCCTGTATTCCATAAGAGAACAAAACACATCAAAATTGATTGCTATTATATCCAAAAAAGAGTGCAACAAGGGTTGCTAGAAACAAGATACCTCAATACAAAAAATCAACAGGCTGACTTGTTGATAAAGGCATTGGGAAGATATCAACATGATTTTTTACTAGCCAAGATAGGTGTCCTGAATATCTTCAATACATTCAGCTTGAGGGGAGATTTTGGAAATGGTAGTTTACATTAGTTAGTTAGAAGTTTATTAACTAATTGTAACTATTCTATTAGTTAGTTAGCATAGTGAACTAATCTGTTATTGTTAGTTAGTTAATTAGTTAGAGAGGTGAGCATTACCTGTATAAATAGTGAATTAATTCTCATTGTACAAATACACTTGAATGAATATACAATTTCAATTTTTAAATTCCCACCCAATTTAATAAAAATTAATATAAAATTTTTACGATTATTTATTTAATTATGAAATTTTGTTCATCACTAATTTTTTATCTTGTTTTAATAGTTGGCTGAATTACTCCGTGAGTACACTAGTTAAAATAGTAACAACTATGTGATAAAAATAATTGAGATGGTCCTATACTTTACTCGACCACGATAGTTGTAATTTGTACAAAGGGAGAATGGCAGTGTCCAAAGAGGCTTTAGAGAAAATTTTTTTAGATGAGCTATATTGAGTTGTCTGTTTCATGTCCCACACAACAATAAATAGGAAATCTTTCATGTAGTCTTCCCCATCCACTACTTTTTTTTACTCCTATAAGTGCCACCTCTTTTGGATCCCACTTTCTATTCGAGGATTCAGAATTTTCATTAACAGGTTCAAAAAAATTAAAATTATAGTCAATTTTTAAGTCAATCTTTAATTTTAGGGAGTATTTGAGTTAATTTATTTTAAGTGATTTATAAGTTAAAAGTAAAAAATCATAAGTTGGAACCTTCAACTTTTAGCTTTTACTTTCTTTTTTTTTTTTTGTACTTTTTCAACATAAAAAAAAAGGGTTTGAAAACACTTTTTGTGTTACCCAAATATTTTCAAATTTAAAAGGTGCTTAAAAATAAAAAAATAAGTCAATTCAAACACCTACTTAATTAAAAATCTATATACACACAAAAAATATTTTAAAAAAACACCTTATATATACCATGAAACTTTTTATCATATAAACTCCCTAAATATTTTCTAGATGAAAAAACTGGAACATAGAAATAAGAAAAGTAAACATATGAGGCTCAATTATATATTTATGCTTTCTTGGTCACTTCATGAATTTCACGTATCTTTTTCGTTAATTGAGCTCTTCAATTATATCTTTGTCGAATTTGTCTTTTTAACTTTTGAGCTTAAATGGAATAATGAATATTTTCATGTAAAAATAGAAAATGAAGCGAACACTTTTTGAGAGTCAATTAATTTTGAAGGTAAGATTATCATCATATGAAAAATAATTTTGAAAACAATTGTTCTCGAACTTTTAACTTCACTTGCAAAATTAAAAAATAAATCTTAAAATTTGCAATTTGTTTACAAAACAAGTTGACGTGAAAAGTTGAAGACCACTCATTTCAACTTCCAATAGAACAGCTCTTATATCTACCGATTAAAAACTAGTATGTTGTTAGTTGATGTGTACCCGTTGGACCGACATTCTAAGTAAATTAAGACAGAAACTACACATTCAAATAAAATAATCCACCCAAAACAAGATTTTCTCCAATCAAATATTAAAAGACTTATATAGGTACCTACCTAATCAGTCTATTGTTCTACTCTTTACTCCCTATTAAGCAACATTATTGGTGGCAATAGCAAATTAAGTATTCAATTACAAGAAAATCATAAAAGTAAAAGCTAACCATAGGTCACCAAAATATAGGAAAACACCCTAATATAAAATATGAACCACTTGTATGGGTGAGCAACTCAAAGCAAAATAGGAGTATTATTGTATTAGAGCCTGAAATTATGGAACATCATTTTTGTATGGGACACCATCATATTCCTTTAGCCCCTTTTTTTTTCCCTTTCTTCACAAACCCATGCCTTGAAAAGAGCAACTAAACAAAAAGACAGCCCCTCCCAAAAAAAGAAAAAAAAACTCAAAATAATATCCCAAACTCATTGAATTTGAGTTCTTACTTTTTCTTTATGGAACATCATCAAACTTGTCCTTGATCATCTCATTAACCAAAAGGACATTTTGTTCATCATCATCATCTCTATGCCCCATCATCTCCAAGTTGGTTAGCCTCTTGGCTTTCAACGCCTCGCCTTCCCAATCCGTGCAACAATGCACAGCATATAGAATTGAGATAGCACAGGCTGCTTGAGCTGATAACAGACCATACCATAGACCACTAAATCCAACTTTTAGCCAAAACGCCAACCCTACTGCGACCGGAGTGCCAACAAAGTAAAACGAGCCGAGGTTGATCCGGGCACCTATAACCGGCTGAGCTGTTCCACGGAGTATCCCACAACCGGTGGTCTGAGGACAGTTTCCGAGCTCACATAACCCTATTATTGGTAAAACTGATGCAACAAGTGCTTGAAGCATCTCATCTTTTGTAAATAGGCCTCCCCATTTGTTCCTGAAGATCACTGTCCATATAACGTTTATGAATCCAATCACAAATGCACAAGCTAATGCAACTACTGCAGCTAACTTAGCTTTGTATGGTTTCCCAGCTCCTAACTCATTCCCGACCTGAAGTTGAAATTAAATTAGTAACAACATTACAGAACTAACCTCACTTCTCTTTTTAACCCAAAAAAAAAAAGAAGAGGCAACTCCCCAACATCAATACACGAATATGGTATAACATTATATGATGTTAACAATTGAGATACAAGTAAAATGCTAAGCATATAAAATATGCAAAGTGATATATAACAGTTTAGGCATGAAATCTTGGTCAACTCTAGTTGGTTAAATGGCTATGTCATATATTAGCCAATAGATGGGGGAAGTTACGGATAGATGTGGCTACTAGCATGATACTGTAACTATTCACTGAATCAGACGGATAGGGATGCAAATAAAGTATGATGCGATCAAATAACTGACAAAAAGCATACAATCTTTAGGAAGATTATGTGATACCAGACAGGAAAAAAGTTTCTGTTTTTGTCCAGTTTATGTTGTAGTTATAATAGAAGCCTCTCTGTCTCTTTGGTATTTTAGTTAATATATGAAATCAATAGTTCCGTAACAACGGTTTCATGCATTTAATTGCTAAAAAAAAAGGAAATGGAGTTCATATATCATATAGAATCAAGCACTCTAATCCTAGAATCACATTTGGTTCGTGTGATTGTGGGGTTCCTTACATATCAATATGCACAAAATGTCGACACATTTCATTACCTTCTCGGACCTTATTTCACCAAACTACAGTGAATGTTCTTAACTACAGTAAATACCAAAAGATGAGCAGTCACTTGGAATAATGAATGGCAAAAGAATAAATGGCCGAACTGCTTTCCACTTCTAAAGCACGCACTTAATAATTAAAAAAGGAATTAGGAGAACTAACCAACAAGCATTTGCAATGTATTTGACTCAAAGAGGTCAAATCATCCAGCAAATTAAAGAACGCTGTTCCCTCAACGCCTAAGTAATCAGACTCACCATAATTAAATGTCAATTTGACAACATTCACAAGCACCAATATGTTGCAACTCAAGGACCAAACGGGAAAGTTACAAAAAACTGGAACATATCCATTCATTAGTATTTGTCAGCAACCAGTACAAAGATCATTATCAACTAATCATCACTTTATTTATGCTAGAATAAATAATTGCAGTAGCAGGAATATCGCTGTGTCATCCATCAATAAGTTAAAGCACACAGATGCGGATTTATTTTGGTGGGTCTGATTTCCGAGAGCTCAGCAGATTTCATGACTAGGCAGTAAGTTTGTCACAAAATTGCATAATTATTGCCTCCTTTTTCATTTCAGAGCAGACACACCTCATTGATTTGGTTGAGTCAAGACTCCCCAGAGGAGTGGTCCAGGGTCATTCTTTAGATATGTTGGTTTGTCACATGTCTAAAGCAATTTTCCTTAATTACATGCTAGGCATAGCCACAAGTTCTAAGAGTATTTTTTATATGTGCTAAATGTTAAACTCCATGTCAATCAAACACGATCAGGAAGCAGTACCATAAACAAACAAACAATATTGTTTAAATAAAAGTTCTGATCATGTTAGCAGCATCAAGTGTGTATCGTATGTGCTGCTCGTAATCAAAGCAATCGCAGTTTTATGGAAACTTACCCGAGCAGATACACAGCCAGCCAAGGCCATGGGGACAGTGTACATAAGGCTAGTAGTCTGTATCATAATCCCAGTTGCAGCCACAGCAAGCCTTGGATCAGGCAAATATCCAGCAAGAACAGTCACAATCTCATACCACCACCATTCCAAACAGATCCCTATACAACTAGGAACTGCCAACTTCAGCAGTGGCCCTAATCCACCACAAATCCCTCCAATCCCAGCCGTCCATCTCCACTCCCACCTCCCATAAACATACACATATCCCATCATCAGCACCATCATATGCAGATTAGTCAGTACTGAAGCCATAGCAACTCCTGGAACTCCTAGCCCCATCACCACCACTAAAAAATAGTTCAAGGGCACATGAAAGAGCACTGCCACAAAAGTACACCACATCTGAGGCTTAGTCACACCTTGTGACCTCAGATACACCCTCAGGGGCTGTAACAAAGTGTTTGTTGCAAGATCAGGGAGTGAGTAAATACAGTAAGTTGCAGCCATTGCTGTTATTTCTTTGTCTTGACACATGAAAAGCATGATTGCCTCAAGATTGATCCACAGAAGACTTATTGGAATGATTGCCAACAAAAGTATGCAGATCATACGTTGTAGAGACAGTGAGAGCAACTCCCAATTCTTGCTTCCATAAGCTTGGCTACAAACAGGCTCAAGACCTGAAGCAAGACCAACAAGAACAGAGTAACCAGTTATGTTTGTGAACCCTATGGAAAGTGCTCCACCAGCAAGTTCTAGACTTCCAAGCCTGCCCAAGAATAGAACGGACACCACTGCTCTAACATAGACTAAACAATTCATTGCTGTTATTGGCAAAGCCATTCCCCATAGCTCCTTCAACTCCTCCACCACCTTTTTTCCAAGAATCGAAATGCAAGTTTTAGCACCGCCTCTTCCATAACATACATAAACAACAAAAGTGTAATCTTTGGGGGTAAAAGAAGAAACCTGAGACGCGGTAGGCAGTTTGTGGGAGAAAAAGTCGGGGTCTTTCTCCGCCATTGATGAAGCCTGAGAAATGGATATTCAAGAAAACTCCTTAGAATAGCATGCAAAGTCTGTAAACCACACAACACAAAACTAAAACATCAGAAAAGTTGAAAAAGAAAGATAACCATCATCCAAGATTTCACCTTTTCTTTCTCTACATACAAAAAAAAGCTAAAAACAAAACAAACCCACCTCTGCTATCAGTTTCCCAAGCGAAAACAGATTGCACTTCAAGAATCACTTCAAACTGTACGCAAAAAGAAAAAAGAGAAAAGATGAAGAAGAAGAATACACAAGTTTGTTCTTTTTACTTTACGCTGAAACGAAAACCAACCCACCTTGTGGTTTACCCCCGGGCATCGGTTTGTGAAAACAAAAAGGTTTGAATTTCAAGATTCACAGAGAAAAGGGAATGAAAATCGATGGGGTTGTATAGGGTGGTGATATGTTGTGTGTATATATAATGGAAATGGATACAACTATTTTTACTTTTACTAAATTTTTTTTAAAATTAATGTATAGTAATATGATACACTTATATATATAGGTTTTGTAGTAGAAAGCAATGGTAATGGCGGCGACTGTGACATGAGAAGACACATGAGAAAAGGAAAGCACTCTGCTCTAGTATTTATTTGGAGTGGATGGATAGGGACCCTCAACATATAAAAAAAAACAAGAGGCGGGGAGGGGTTGGAGAATGAGACAATGGCATTTTCTTCACTACTGCTCCACTATCACTTTTTACAGTTACAGACAAGTGTATTTATGTTGTGTGTTTCTGTGTGTGTAACGGAGGAGATAGAGGAGCTTGGGAAATCAAAGGAAAGGATCACCAATTTGGATTTTGGAGTCTTTGAAAACTATCTTGATAGTTGAATACAGTATAATTTGGTGTAAGTAGATTGTTTCACATATTTGGTTCATCAAGTAATTATCGTATTTGGCAGCTAATTACATTTTTCAATTCTCACAAAAGGCTGGTAATTACCAACAAATTATTTTTTAATATGTGTTTTTTTTTACTTTTGTTATTAACAAATTATTTTTTAATATGCTTTCTTCTATATTTTTATTTTTATTTTTATTATTAACAAATTATTTTTTAATGTTTTTTCTTTTATTTTTATTTTTTATTATTTTTGTTATTCTATTATTTTTTAATGGGCTATCCCAGCCCAAGTGTCGAGGGTCAAGGAATCTGAAGGGCTAGGATGGGTCGGTCCTGCATTTGAAAGGGTCTTAAAATGGTCAACCCAATCCAACCCTAGTAGGGTCACGGGTTGGGGCGGGTCAGCCCTTTTTTTTAAAAAAAAAATTCTATTTAAATTTAAACTTAAAATTTCATCAATATATTAAGTTTTTTTTATCATGTCTAACAAAATTACATGAAAAAAATATAATAATTACAAGCATAATATGCACTATACATATGATTAGTGATGCTTTAAATTATAATTTCATATACGAAATATATAACATCAAGAAATGAGAAGATTTTCAAATAAAATATAACAAACAATGATCATGAATTTGAGTCATCTTCCAACTAAAGAAAATAATATTTTTTTTGACAAATAAATAAGTAAAGAAAATTTGAAAAAACAAATGTGTAAACAAAACAATTATGTCTTATAAGTTATAACTTTAATTATTTTAATTTAAATTAAATAAGAAAAATTAAATATTTAGGCATATGGGCAGACCCCAACCCGACCTCGATCAAACCTCAAGGGCCAAGAGCTTAGTTGGGTCGGGCCTACAAGCTCTAGTTCTAAATGAGCTTGAAAAATCATGTCCCAACCTTACCTTTATAATGGGTGGAGTTGGGTCGGCCCCATGGGTCAAACCCATTTTGACGGCTCTATTGACAGGTAATTACATTTTTCAATTCTCATAAAAGGCTATGAATGGTAATTACGAACAAATTATTTTTTAATATGCTTTTTTTATTTTTGTTATTAACAAATTAATTTTTAATATTCTTTCTTCTATTTTTATTTTTTATTTTTATTATTAACAAATTATTTTTTAATATGTTTTCATTTATTTTTATTTTTATTTCTTTTTTATTTTTATTATTCTATTATTTTTTTAAAATATATTTTATTTTCTATTTCCTTCTCATTATTAATCTTTACTTCATGTGATTCACTGAAATTTTTCATATTATCTTATTTATTTATTTATTTATCTATCTATTCTATGTTTATTTTTTCCATCAGCATGATTTTATTAATATTCTAATTTTTAAATTAAAGTTGAATTGATTGTTGAATAAAGTTACATTTTTTTTCTTTAAAATCATATCTATATACATTTTGTTGAAATTTGATGTAAGAGTATTATGTTAGATTTTTATTTTGAATTAAGAACTTATGTTATATTTTTAATTTCATTTGTTTTAACAGTATTGACTTGATGTTTCACATTTCAAGGCATTTATTTTCTAGTTAGATTTGACAGATTATTTTTTTGTGTAAATGATTAATACTTTTACAATGATATTATATTTATAATATTGGTATCTCTGTTAATCATGCATTTCATGATGTTTGTAGAAGTCTTGTATTTTTAATTTTTATGATTAATTTAATAAAAATATACTAATTTAAAAAATATAAATTAATTTTTTATAATATTACTTAAGAACATATATTTATTAATTAATATATTTTCAAAAGACCTTATATATCTTTAATATTTAATTTAATATTATTTATAACTAGTCTTATTTATCTAATATAAATTTTTAATTTTAGATAACTAACTTTTATTTTTAAAATTTAATATAACCTTGACATCAAAACAACATGATGAATAAATAGGACAAAATCCAAATGATAAACTGGTTGATCAAGGTAAGTATCAAAAGCTAATTGAAAAGTTACTATATTTGAACATGACCAAACATGATATCTCTTATGGAGTTCAAACTTTAAATCAATTCCTATAATAACAACAACAAAAAACTCACCTAGATGCTCCTATAAGGATTGTGAAATACATCAAGGGTCATCCAGGACAAGACGTACTACTGTCTAATAGCTCAAACATTGAAACAAGTGTTTACTATGATGCTGATTGGGCAATATGCTCACTTGCCAGAATGTTAATAACTGGATATGTTATAAAAATGAGAAATTCTATGGTGTCTTGGAAGGCAAAAAAGCAAACAACAATATTAAGGAGCTCTGCTAAAGCTGAGTACAGGAGTTTAGCAACCACTTTTGCTGAACTTGTTAGGCTAGCAGGTATGCTGAAATAAAATTTTCAATGAACATATATAGTGACAACAAGTCAGCTATACAATTAGCAGCTAACTCAATCTATCATGAGAGGACTAAACATATTGAGATTGATTGTCATTTCATAAAACAAAAGCTTTAACAAGGGTTAATCAATCAACTATGTACCTACTTAAGATCAACCTGTTGATGTCCTTACTAAAGGTTTAAGTAAAGTTCAACATGAGTTCTTAATATCCAAGCTAGGTGTCCTAGACATTTTCACTTCACCTAGATTGAGGGGGAGTGTTGTGTCACGACACGTCCCGAGTCTATACCTTGTATGTGATCGGCACCTGAAAATCATTTCTGATCCCAAGCGAACTACTTGGCCTGACTACTTTACTCAGCGAAAGACTTAAGCAATACTAGTAGTCTAGAATTAAACACAACTGATATATCAATGTCTGAAATCATAATAAGCAAACCAACTAAGGAGTTAACAGTCTAAAGAAAAAGATGTTGTAATATTGTCTACTAATCTATGAAGCCTCTACAAGTCATGACTAAAGAGTGGGTATCACGACAAGCCATGACTATCTCAAACTAAAAGAAAATAATTGAAACTGGAAGAATAACATCAAGGAGCCTCTGACGGCAAAGAGGTCTCACCACTGGCTAAGTAGAAATGTTGAATCGTCTGATGATACCCTATGAGGGGCTTTGTCATCTGTGTCTGCATCGTAAAATGATGCAGGTCCAAAGGACGTCAGTACATGAAATGTACAAGTATGTAAAATAGCCAAAACAGGAAAACTCAGGATACAAATACTCAAATCATAGGCTTAATGTACAAATAACTCAATAACATAGATATGTAATATTATAAAATATCTGATTTAATGTATAAATAAGTGACTCAATCTGTGTTTGAAAATAATGTATACTTTAACTTGGGCAGTTTCTCTAACCGACAACCATCACTATGAGCATCATGATAATACAACATCTTGCCCACGTTGCCAGAGTCATTTAATACCTTTCCCGGGTAAGGGATGAAACTTAACTCATGGATCCATCCAAATTGGATCATCTCAATGGAATATGAGGAGTCGTACAATATTGGTACGATTCTATCCTTCACTGGCTATGTAGTTTATGAGTTCAAGTTATTATTACTCTTACCCACATCGGTGCTCAATACTACTCCCAAAAATATTATTTATATGTCCATAACTATAAGAGTATTATTACTCAAAATACTTCTTTAATCCCTTGGGACATAGCCCAACTTTAACTTTTCTCCACTTACTACTTGTTATTTAGGGATATGAACTTTATTCAAGAATGCATAAAATTCATTTTTTTCTCAACTCAGTCTCAAGATAAACATTTAAAATATATGCTCAGTCTCATACTTAACATGTATTTCAAGGAACTCATTTAATTCAAATTATGCTCAAACTCTTTATAAACAACGAAAGAAAATAATCATTTTTCAATTCAGGTCATGCATGACATAAATGATTTTCAAACTTCTTTAGGGTTCTTGTATATGCATGATTACTTCATGCCTTTAAAGAAATCTACTCAATAATATAATTCTTAAACACAAAATAGAATAATTAACAAGAAATACTTGATGGAATTCTAGGATTTTTCACAAAATCATCAGGAATGACTTATGTTTGACTTTTAACTAAATTTCTTGGGAAAAATCTGAGTAAGACATGGAATAAGATTTTTGGTAGCCTTACATACCTGAGCATGGATTTTTTTGAGAGATTTTCTCAAGCCCAAGCTCTTCTCTTTTTCTCCCTAATCGCTATTCTCTGAATGAATTATGTGATAGTGAAAAGAATGAGCGTGATAGTCAAAATGATGAGGTTTTGGTCTAGGATGGGTGAGAAAAATACTGGAATGCCCTTACCTTTTAAAACTAAATGTTATGTATCATGATGGAGCAAGTTCGTGAGCGGACTTGTTCCATTTCAGTTTATTTTTTGACGAAAACCTTCAAAATGCGTTCACAAACTGTTTTTCTATAAAATAACATATAAATCACATTCATTGAATGTGTTTTATGTGTATTTTATGTAGATCACACTTGTCCAGTGCGTTTTATGAATAAAACTAAAACATGAACTATGACGGAGACACAGACCTATCGCGTAACTTTTTGGTTTTGCAATTTTTCTCCAAAAAAACATCTTTTGATCTAGTTGGCCTAAAATTCAACCGAGATCACTTTTCCACATAAGTTTTCTCCTTGATCGATATCCTGGCCTTGAATTTGTCAAATATTTTTTGGGATGATGCGTTATTCGAGCAATATTTAGATAATTTTTAGGGTGTAACATGTTGAAAGAACTCGAGAAAGAAAAGAACTTCCGGATGTTAGTTAAAGTAGTTAGAAAACAGTTAGGCTCAAGTTAGTTAAGATCAAAAAGTGTGCGGTTACAAGATCATGAAGTAGCAATATATATTGATCAGAAACTACTAATGTAAGCCAAGAATTTTAGTATGAATCAAAGCTACTCTTACTCTATCTTTCTCTCTTATTCATCTTGTCTTCTAGATTCATATTGAATTAAAAAAACCTTCACTTTGGCCCGAGAGACTTGAGACTGGGTGGACCTGAACTAGTCCATTTTGACGGCTCTACTTTTAAATATCAATCAACCATCCTAATATCTTTATCTTGAACTGATAACACATTAAAATTTTAATTAGGCATTCTTAAATTCAATTCTTCATCTTTATTCTATATTTTAATGATAATTTCTAATTACGGATTAAGATTTTTTCGTCAACTTTTAACATAATTCATCTTTGAGGGAATAAAAAAGGATATATTTGCCTAAATTTCATGGGTTTGATTACTCATAGAAATGGATATTTTTTAATCAAATCTAAATTATTGCATTTCATAAGCATTCATTGACTTTTACTTATCAATTAAAAACAAGGAATAACTTTTAATATTTTTCCTAATATTTCTTGATACAATAGCTAATTATTCTTTATTACATTATATATGTAATAGGTTTGAATATAAATAAATTAGCACATTCAAACATTGATAAACAAACTATTTTAATTATTTAGTGTTCTGATCTAGATATACATCTTCATCAATCATCATTTAGATGTGAACTCAGATCCATAGGTCTTAATTTTAATAAAAATAAATTAGCCCTTGACACCTTATAATTTTATGGTCTTAAATGTGTCATAAGAAAAATTAAAGAGTTAAAAAGAAATAAGATATTCTTTTTTTAAATAGACTAAATTGAATGGAGAAATATATATTTTTTCTAATATTCAAAATTCAAATTTGAGGTTTCTCAATAATGATAAGAAATTATATCTATTTTATTACAATCTGCTTAAATAAAATTAGCAGTCTGTCTAATTTTGAAAAAATTGCAACACTATACACTTTAAGAGCATAAATTATGAACCATGTCAATTCTAAAAAATATTTACAAATTTAAATTATTTACATCTATGTCATGTTATTAATGCTTGGAGTTTGCATCTTTCCTCATTGATTCTCTTTTTGGGATTAACTAATAAATTCCATGTATTAAATATTTTTGAAATGATTAGTTTTTTAAAATAGAAAAATGAAGAGAAAATAGGAGAAGTAGAGAAAAAATAGGAGTAGTTCAAATCTTTCCGTAGTAATTTTTTTCTGTGACATTTTTTACCAAAAAAATTCAATTTTAACTTTTTAGTTTTTTCCTACTTTAAATAGTTAGATTAAAACTTCTATTTTTAAATATATATATTTTAGCATCATTTAAAGAATACCAAGTAGATGTGTGTGTATAATATTACGGTTAGAGATTTTGTAGTTAATTATCTTTATATAAATATTTTTGAATAATTAAATTTCTAAAATAGAGAACTGAAGATATATAAATACCAAATATTACTAACTAAAACTCAACATATAAATACCAAATATTAACAAATAAATACACAAACCATCAAACTTTGAAATTAACATTTCATCAAACAACCATTAACTATTTTTTTTGTTTTTACAAATACCAAATACAATCAACAAACTTACCATCATTTTTTTTAACAATTATGAATAATATTAAATATTATTAACACCAACAAAAATAACTAAATATGAGGTAAGACCAAATTAACATCAAACAATACCCAACCAAATAAATCACATCAAACAAATCAAGAAAATATCAATAAAATACAAAAAAAAAAATACCAACCAAATATATCACACACAGATAAATAAAAAAGATACAAACCAAATACCAAAATATTACCAACCAAATAAATGATACCAACCAAACAACTTAAATAAATAGCCAACCAAACAACTTAAATAAATAGCCAACCAAATAAATCAAAGCAAACAAAGCGTTAAAAAAATAACCAACAATATCATCATCAATCGACCAAAAAAAAAACACTAACTATTTTCCTCCTGTACAAATAAAATCCAAAAAAATTATTTATTGTTGATTAATATTAATTTTTAGAAAGAAATTTTTTTAATTAATTTTTCGTCCGTTATTTTTATTTTTTTCTTTTTTTTTTGTGTTTTTCCACATGTATAAGAGACAAAACTCATTAATTATGCAAATTTCTTAATTAACATTTTTTCGTGTGGTCCACTTTTCTTTTATTTTTCCTTTTTTTTTTTGGTCTTTTCTATGCATATTTTTTTGTTCCATTTTTTTTTGTTTTTTTTTTTGGCTGCTTTTTTGTTCCCCCTTTTTTTTTTGGTCTTTCCCCATGCATGCTTTTTTGTTCCATTTTTTTCTCTTTTTTTTGGCTGCTTTTTTGTTCCTTTTTTTTTTTGTCTTTCCCATGCATGCTTATTTGTTCCCTTTTATTTATTTTTTTTGACTTTTTCTCATGTATACTTTTATTAAAAAATTATTAAAATTTGATTGTAAATAAGTTTTGTTGATGCATTCATGTAATATAGGAGCTTAAAATGTATGAATATTTTTTTACCTTTTTTTTTCTCCTTAACACTCTAAAATGTTGGAGTAGTATTTTTAAAAGTTGAATTGAATTTAAATTAAACATTCCAAGTAGTATAGATTAATAAATTTTAAATTTTCTGTTTACTTAATAGACATTGAAGTTTAACATTTACTAAAATGTTTTTAGTTGAAAAGTTCCACTTTCTAATTTAACTTTTGAAAAAGTTGATACAGGTAAGTTGTTGTTTGTGTTGAAAAATTGAAAACCTGAGTTTGCAAGACTCACATTTTTACATGCGTGAATTGCATGTTTGTACAAATAAAGATTGTACTCTTTAAAAAAAAGAAATTAAATTTTTTTTTCTATAAAGGATCCTTTTTATTAAAAACTAAGTTTACAAATTCATTTATTTCAAAACAAAATCCCCCTCCCCCAAACACACACAAAATCTTTTGGAATTTAATGATAAAAAATGACCTGGACCTTTTCCTTTGTCGTGTTTTTTAAAAATTACAATAAGTTTTTTTTTGTTTTTTTATAGAAATGCTTGCCGTAGATTTGAAATAATGATTTTTGATTACAATAAGTTATCTAGCAGAAAGTAATATTGCAAGTAGCATTACATATAGCTCCTAAATAATTATTTTTATTTATTTTAGCCGCTAGATTGTATCACGTGTTGTTTTCTCCTCATGTGATGAACTTCTTCTTATTATTATTAATTATTATTATGGTTATTATTATTGTTATTGTTATTATTATTATTGTTATTATTATTTTATTGTTATTCTTATTATTGTTATTGTTATTTTTATTGTTATTGTTATTGTTGTTATTATTATTATTATTATTATTATTATTATTATTATTATTATTATTATTATTATTATTATTATTATT
>JBCEWC010008702.1:0-19629 GCA_038996855.1 Solanum aculeatissimum | reverse complement strand
AATTCAATAGGTAATTCAACATAATTCATGATAAAATCCCAATTTAAAACATAATGCAATTTACCCATGCATAATAAACTATTAAAGGGACATGCACATTGATCCTTCAATAACTTCCATGCATTTCATAAAATTCAAACTTAAATTATCATTAAATCACCTAATTTCTACAACCCACAACTCAATTTATTTAAATACTTTAAAATTTAAAGAACCCATAATTAAAGAAAACTTAAAATCATAAATTAAAGAGGAGGGTTCTTGGGTATTCATGGATGAAAGGGAATCCATGAATCAAACCCATATACCTTGAGTTTAATCAAGAGAATTGGATGGAATTGCAAGAAAGATGCATTTCCCAAAATTTCTTCAAGCTTTCATCAATAGAGGTCAAGAGGATTGAGAGTATTTTGGAGAGACTTTAGGAGTGTTAGAATGGATGAAAAAGGATTGGGGTTTGATTTAAGGGATTTAGGAGACCTTAGAAAGCCTAAAAGGGGCATAGGATCTAATTAAATTATGAATTAATCATTAATGAAACAGACTAATTCACTGAAGACACGGTCTCACGGAAGGACTACAGTGCCCGTCTAGAGGTACACGGGCCGTGTACCTGCCCGTGAGGCTTCACTTGGCCTCGTCTTCGACTTGAACTCTCGGGGGACTTTCTGGATCACTTCATGAAGGGCTTCATAGACCGTGTAGCTGCACACGGACTGTTAACTGGTCCGTGGAGCATCACTTTGTCCAGAGTCCGGCCCTGAAACTTGGCCAATCTCTGCCTCACTTTACGGGACCCCTCACAAACAAACTCCGAATTTAATGAAACCAGTTGCGTTGCGAAGATAATTTAAAAAGATTCGATTTGATATGCAGTAACCCACACAGTTCATCCCGTACAAAAGGATATGCCATTCCAAAGTACACTGCCCAACCGGCCTCACAACTTCACCAAACGATCCTTTTTAAATCTGGCCATTTAAATACCACCCATGGCTACAAAAATTCAACCATGACCAGTTTAACACTAACCTTGACCAACCATTACGAAGTTAAAAAAATTTCAAGTCATTACAGAAGATGAAATAAAATAGATAATAAATACGGATAAAAGCGTAGATATGCAATACGATAAAAAATACACTAAACGTTGTAAGTAACCAAAAGATAGACTAGAACTAAATCCGAACCCCAGAACCTGGAGTCACCATATATAGGAGTTACTAAGTACCAAAATCTTTTAAATATGATAAATACAGTAAAGTTTGAATGTATGATAACAAAATAACATCAAATAGTGAAGATGGAAAAGCCGTAAAACTCTGGACGCCAAGAGCTCACCATGATCCGAATGACAACAATTACAGATGACCGGGCGCGTACTGAGGGTGACTCAAATTGGGGTATGCATCAAAAAGATGTAGAATTGTAGTATGAGTACCCAAAAGGCATCATAGGCCGATCGAGCACAGATAGATAATATTAAAGTAAATAGTATGATAATCATCTAATAGATAAGACATAATAACAAAATCCATGAGTAATCAGGGAAGGGAAGTAACATCAATCTATTAAAATACAAAGAAGGTCATAAATTTTGCCAACTCCCTTTCTTTGTCTTATACACAAATACAATTAATTTTCATTTAAATGACATTAGAAATAAATCCAAAAATGGTCATGGGCCGTCTGAAATATCTTCGAGCTTCTATAACAAAATATATAACCCAAAATGTCTATGGTCCGCTCGGAATATCATCGAGCTACAAATATGTGAATTATGTAACCCAGAAATATGTCTATGGGTCGTCCAAAATAGCCTCAAGCTTCCATAATAAATATGTAACCCAAAATAATTACGGGCCACCCTAAATTACATCAAGATATTAATATGGAGCAATTTCCCCATCCATTTTATAAAGGAACAAGGTACTATATTCTTATCAATTTCTCATAATTTCGGTGAAAATCCCATAAACTTCCTAACATTTCACTTTTTATCAAACATTAATTCATCCACATTAGTAATTTTTCAAATTTTAGAATCTTTCGAATTCACATGTAGGTCATTATCAAACACAAACTATAAATATAAATAAATCACATAATCTGAAAATCCAATACTTCGGTCTATGTTCAAATTCCCTAACTAGTCATTTCTAAGGATTTCTACAACATAACACTAAGGACTTTCTAGACTAAGGCTTTCAATCAAAATTCTTAAAATTTCCAAAATCTCCAATCCTCAATATTCCATTTCACAATAATTCTACTAATTTATAACCTATTCATACAATACTATCGATCCAAGCCAAGTCTAAAAAGCGAAAGCCATAGCCTACCTCAAAGCTGAAAATATAACGAACCACTATTGCAGAGTTTTGCCTTTTCGAAAAGCCTCCAAACGATGTCACTCTATCAAATTGTTAATTTGCAAGTCAAACAAAATCAATGACACCCATATTGCCACAATTGAATTCAAATTGAAATTTGGCAAAAAATTTGACATTGGAACCCGTGCATCATTTAAAAAAAACTAACTCCGTCACAAGGTCCCAATAGGCTTAAGGAACTTGTACTCCCAAAAATGGGTACATTTCAAGCACCGAAAGGGCTTCAAACAACTCACAAACTATCAAGGCTTAACTAATCTAAATCGGAATGAATTCAATGAAATTGAGCAAAACTCACCGAGATTTTTGAAAAACCAAGGTCACCGGAATGTCCTCACAAGATTTTTGAAGGAACGAAATAAAAATCACCAAATTAGATGAAGATTTTCCTTAAAAATCCTTGAAAATGGCAAGTATCGAAAGACACTTGGTTGCTGGAATGGGCCTTTTAATTCCTGAATTTAACACCATGTTACTCTCTATAGATACGGTGAATCCTCCGCAATTACGGAGGTGAGAGCCGTTAATACTCCATAAAAGCAACAAAAGGGTTCACGAATGCTGAGGTCTAGCTACATTTCCTCTGTGAATGCAAAGTACATTTAGGCCTACATTAGTAGCAGCTGGTGCATCAACAATGGCCAAGGTGAGAATGTTTTTCTAACGGGGGTTCAAAATTCATTTGGAACCCCGTTGACATAAATAAACTATGCTACCTAACTAAAAATGACATTCTAGACTCAACGAAATTGACAAATTATTTTAACAAAGGCCGTTTCAATGAACTATTGACCAAAGTCCACAATTTCAAGGAATAAACTCCAAAAATACAAAAATAGATATACACTCATTTTGGAAACCTTGAGAGTTGAACTAAGGGTCTCTTTGGACCAAACTCGATATTTTAGAACCAATCACACTGACTGAATTTGCTTCTGAGTGTATTTTCTCAAAATGTTATCCACTTCAAGAATTGAACTATAAAATGCTTAAGGCCAAATATTTACTCCAAACATCTCAGGACTTGAACCAAAGGTCAACCTAGATCAAACTTGGCATTCTGAAACTAATCATGATGATAAAATTTTCATCCGAGCTCGTTTTACCAAAACGTTGATCGAGGCTAAACTTTTTCCAAAACTTTACTTTTAAAATGACTTTTTGTACAAACTCAAAATGAAAACCCCAATGTAATGACCCTTCATGTCATTTGAGTGTTTCCATAAATATTTGGTTAGTTTGAGTATTGGCATGGTGACTTTGGGCCATTAGAGGTATATTGGTACCATTAGAGTGGTTGTCGGGTGAATCGTTTCACATTTATGTAATTTTTTGAGTTAAATGGAAGATTATAATCATAAAAGAATTTTCAGGGAAAGTCCTAGTAAATGGCCTCAGAGCAGAATTTTGACGGTTCCATCAATTTTGAAATGGCTAAATTAAGCTAGGAGCAGGAGCATGTCTGGTGCAGTTATATCGTGTTTTAAAAATTTAGCCACCAAAACCAATCAATTGTTGACTTTAGTTAATATCCTTGAGAAATATGCCCAAATGAAAAATCTTACAACATAGTTAGCTTTGAAATGTCGAGTTTTATATGAAAGGACCTTTCATTCAGTTCTTGAGGCTTTCGAGTATGTTTTGGCCCCTTCGGTAGATTTTGATATTGAGACGTGGGACCTACATTGGAACAAAACAACCTCAGTTGGGAATTTCTACTACATCATTGAGTGCGGAATACCATTTCTGATCAAATTTCATATATGATTTGCATTTTTCTGACTTCGGATGAGGCTGGAGCATCGAAATTAAGTTTGAGTAGTTGTTGAAAATTAAAAGGTGGTGCAGGCGACATGACCAGACCACAGGCTGCCACATGGCCATGGCGGTAAAGTGATGTATATTGAGAAAACATTTCCAGTTTGCAAAAGGCAAATTCGAACAATGATATCTCCTTTATTTTTAATCTGATTTGGGTGATTCAAAAGGCTAACTTGTGTCTTTTTTTGAGATGAACACCATGAGATCTTCAAAAATTGATTTTGGCATGTTGTTTGAGATAAAATTTGACCTTTTTCTGCTATAATGCTGAATATATTTTCAAAAATCCTGATATGTGATTTCTTACCCACTTTGAGACAGAATTTGGTGAAGTTTGGATCTATTATGTGTGTTTTTGCAAGGCGCACCGTGATAATGTTAGAATTAATTGAAAGATCTCCATTTGATATGAAAATAATGTTATTGCTTCTGTCTATGTTGTGTTTTTTTTAAAAATTTCAGAATGGGATATCTCGACCATTTCTTATCGGATTTGAGTGAAATGTTAGTATAAACTATAGTACTTCTTGAGATCTATGTCGTGGTATATTCAAATTCTATTAATTTGATTGTATTTTTGAGGAATGTGGTCGAGAAGCTGTTGTAGTACTTTTTTATATGAAATGTCATCTGGTTTTTAGGCTATTTTTTGGTGTTTTGAGCTCAATTTTTGGTTATAGACTCAGGGTGATATAATGGTTGTCTCATGAGGCTTGGTTTTGTATTTTGGGTGTGGGTCCCATTCTTTCCATTTTAGCTTCAATTGATGTATCTTACCCCTTTCCTTGAGATATTACAACCAAAAAAACTATAATTATATTATGATTCATGTTTTGATAGTTAAGCTGCATTTGGAGGCGATCAGGAGAGGCAAAGCTCGCATGGACTAATCCAGAGCACGTGGACTCACCTTTCAGGTAAGCTAGGCTTCCTTATCCCTCAGACTAAGCTGAAATGGGTATTGTGATGGTATGTGGACTAAACTTGCTGAGATGTATGTATTGTGTGTAATGGTATGAGATGCATATGTTGTATATAATGTTATGAAATGTTGGTTACTATACAGAGTATGATATTAGCCATAGCTATGATATTAGTTAAGTTCTGGCATTGTTAAACTACAGAAAGATTTGGTAAAGGTTTGATATAGGCTAATGCCATGTGACAGGTATAGTTGTTGGCTTGACTCTTATCTGAATAAGCGTGTAGCTTGATGCTACTGATATATGTTAGCTTGTGAGACTAGTTGTTGACTATATACTATACTGTGGACTTGTCTTGATATATATATGATTCTGATAGTTCGTTTTATTCTGGATACCTGGGATATAGCTGTGACTATCCATGTTTATTCTAAGTGCTTGTGGTTGTCTAGGTTGCGATATATTTGTCTCTGGTAGAAATGATTCTATACTATTTATGTGATATATATGCCTATATATACAACTAGTAATCATTATACATTTGCTAAGCCTACTTGATACTGGGAAAACATGCTATATTCTGGGAGATGTAATAGTTGTGCTTATGACTGGGAATTATGACTCCTGACATAAGATATGAGGATGCTAAACCTCTAGTGAGCTAGAAAGGGAAATGAGATTATGCTAAAGAGATATATGTCATATCCTACGGGAGTAATTGGGTTAACAATGATTGAGATACTGTCGATATGAATTAGTCCTTGGGATTACTATCTTGTTTTGGAGATTATCACATTACTAGTGGGTTGGCACATAGTTGCCTTGGTGGGTGTCCTTGGTATCAGTTGAGATGTGGTATGATTTTGGATAGGTGACACACCGCTGATTATCTATAGGCTTAAGCCGATGTTTCCCTAGAGTTACTATGCAAAGAACCATACAGTTGCATATATATTACAGGGTCGAGTGTCATGGCCTGACATGGTATATATTACAGGATTGGGTGTCACATCCTGATATGATATACATTACTAGGTCGAGTGTCACGGCCAGACATGATATACATCACAGGGTTGGGTGTCATGACCTAACATGATATGCGTTGCAGGGTTGGGCGTCATGTCCTGACACGATACACATTCTAGGATCAGATGACTCATTCCATTATACTAGGGGGGTTCCTTCTCCCATGGTAAATTCATCCCATCGTTATATATATAGGCGCCAGGTTTGGTGACACAGACTGACATGATATATTAGATGGGGTGCGTTCTGATATAGGATCAGGTTTGACTGCCATGATTTAGCAAGGGTTACATTGTTCTATATTGGTTCCACCAGAGTACCATTTGGCACCTTGGTTGTACGTGGGTGTACCTCCTGGGCTTATGGTGGCTCAGGTGGCATATATGAATAGATATTAGGGCCTTACACATATGTATAGCCCGACACCTTGATTATGTGATATTGAGGGTATAGTTTTATCTGTGATTCTGTCGGTTGGATAGTGATATATCGCTTGATCATGGTCGTTGGGATATGACGATGTCACTAATATACTCACAATTAGGCCTGGTTCAGATTTTCTAGTTTTACTGTAGTTTACTACATTTAGGCATTCTATGTTTACAGTATTTCACTCAGTTGGATTATGCCTACTAGGTGCCTTTTATCAGTAATCACCCCTATATTTCTGTATCTTCCCATGCTACAGGTCTAGGTATGAACTATGGCAATTGATTTAGGGGATTCTGGATGCTTCAAGAGACTTTGGTGAGCATCGACAACTTTAGATATTCTACAGTATCCTTCTGTTCCCTAGGCCATCTTTGTATTCTGACACTGGCCTTGTATATTATAGTTTTGACTTGTATATGTAGGAGATCATTCTGGATTCTTTTTATAGCTATGTATATGTAAATAGTTTTATTTTAGTTTTGAGCCTATAGTAGCTCTATACAAGTGACTTCCAGGTTCTTGGCAGGTTGTGCTTAGTTTTCTATTATGTGACTGGCATGTGTTATGATTAGTGATTCAGGACATGTATCATCTGTATGGGTCGCTTAGACTGTAGGTGGGATCTAACAGGTGCCATCATAACCTGAGAGGTTGGGTTGTGACAAAGTGGTAACAGAGCCTAGGGTTTATTGGTCTCATCTATACAGAGCTAATGTCTAGTAGAGTCTTGCGGACGGGTGCGGAGATGTTCATGACTTATCCTAGGAGGCTATGGGATGTTAGAAAAATCCCTGTGTTGTTGATTCCTTTCGTGGGATACTGTTAATGGTCCATTTATTTCTTAGAATCTGATTGGTTCATTTCATCGTAGATATGTCGTGCAAAGGTTAGACTCCAGGTAGGGGTAGGATTGTCCCATTTGTCATCGATAGGGAATAGCCCCCAAAGCCCGTTGAGCGTAGATTGGATGCCAAAACTCTCCTACAGTCGGAGACACCAATCTCGTAGCTTCCTTTGTGGTCACACCAGAGGTGTAGATGGTTATTGGATAGTTTTTAGCGATACTTAGAGATTTACGACAGGGTGTAACCCCAGCCCCAACTTCTCTAGTTCAGGCACTAGTAGAGCTTGCCGCTCCAGAGGCACCAACATACCAAAGGGAGCCGTACCTTTACAAAATCAGCGATTACTTAGGTATTTTTTGAGGTTGAATCCATCTAGGGTTTTAGGAGCAACGGGAGAGGATGCACAAGAGTTACTGACAACGTGCATGGAACGGCTATAGGCATTGAGACTTCTGGAATCTCGGGGTGAAGATTTTACAAATTATCAGTTAGATGGGACTTCCAGAATTGGTGGCAGACTTACAGAGATACTAGAACAGTTGCTGCCTTGCCTGTGACTTAGACAAAATTTATAGAGGCCTTCATGACTAGGTTTGTGCCAGCAGTCAGTTTGAGTATTATTTGAGCGAGGTTTCACTTTCTCTTATATGTATGTGTACTTTGCTTCTCGATTGGGTATGACTCCCAAGCCTCTTTCGTCTTGGGTCCATGTACTGACCCCTCCCCTAGTAGTAGATTAGGTATGCAGAGCTTGTATGGTCATTCTTTAGGGGTTTGATACTTGGGATGATTTGATACTGCTTGACTGCTAGATTTTAATATTACTCTGGGTATGGATTGGTTGGCCGCATATCATGCTATGTTAGATTGCCATGCCAAGATTGTTACCTTGGCGATACCAAGGATGTCCCAAGTTGTATAGCAGGGTGATGTGCTGCAAAAATATAGCACTTTTGATGCTTAAAACTTGAAATGTTATGTGTTGTCAATGCAATGTTAGTAGGTTTGATTGTGTTTTTGTGTTTGTTTTCTAGGATTATAGTGTTGGCAAAGTTTTGGGAGAAAGATGTTGAAGTTGCTGGTTTTTATGTTGCACGAGACCCTCAATGAGTCGTGGAGTAGTCCACGAGTCGTGGAGAGGGTTTTATACTAATTGCTAGTGAGGGGTGCAAAGTTGAAGTCAACTCTACGAGGGGATCCACGAGTTGTACAAAGTTACATAAGTTGTAAAAAGTTACACAGGTTGTAGAGTGATGGTCGTGCCTTGAGGATCAAAAACTGGAGATATGCTGAAAAGTCATCAAACAAGAACTTCCACGGGTCGTGGAATCTTACACGGGCCATGGAATGGTTTTTTAAAAGTCAACTCTTGAACACTGCCAGACTCCACGAAACCCTGATCTACGCGCCGTGAAGTGGTTTATGAGCCGTAAAGAGGTCCCGTGAAGATTGACGACACAGTTTTTCTAGTTCATTTTGGATTTGTATGTTACTTATTATAAATAAGTTTTTAGGTTATTTTTCATTAAGTTTCCAGGGAGAACGAAGTTTGAACCTTGTGTTAGTAAATACACTTAGGATTTATCATATATTGTGTGTTCTTGATTCAAACTCGTGATCTTAATTGAAGAGTTGAATTTTGTAATTTTAATTTCATCTTGTAAGTGCTTAATTATGTTCTTCTACATCATAATCTCTACACTTACATTGGCAATGCATAGTTAAATCCATAACTAGGATTGTGGGAACCATGATGAACTAACAATGTAAAATGGTTAACGTGTAATTCTCGAAATATGTGTTAGGGCGTATTAATTATTCTCTTCACTTTAATTAATTTTTAAAAGTGGCCAACATTATAACTCTCCTAGTATCACTTGGCAGATCAAGGAATTGACGAATAGGAAAAAAAGTAATTAACAGGAGATGATTGAGTTTTTTCTCGTCTAATCAACTTAACCAAATTAAGGGGAGGTGGTATTGGGATAAGAGTAAGGGTTAGTAGTGCCACACCACGGAGATGGATCAAGTTACAGGGTGAACTTTTCCTATTTGCTAGATTAAAGACTTAGGTAAACCTAAGTTACTGTGTTACACCTACACACCGGAAGAGAATTGCATATGTCCGGTACTACCATGTTAGGGATTCATGGGGAACACTTAACCCTAGTTAGCTCTTCCACTGATTGTTCATTACTTGCATTCATTTAGTTTAATTTAAATTCTTGTTTTCAACCCCCCCTTCCTCAGGATATAATAGGTTAATCACTCTCAAGGTGCATTGAATTGATTCTGGAGTCTACCATATTTCTCGTGGGAATGATCCTAACCTCAGTTAGGTTATTTACTTGACAACTACTTTACCTCAAAAAAGAGGTGTGACTTGAGCGACATCAAGTATTTTGGCACCGTTGCTGGGGAATATGACTAGACTTAGTTAATTCAAGTAACTTGGGGATTAGCCCTTATCTCTCTTATGTCACTTTGTTCTTTTGTTTTTGTCTAATATTAGGGCCTAAACAACCAAGGATAGTTCAGACCGATCCAAACAATGATGAGGATGATGAGGACCCAGAAGTGCCAATTGAAGAGAGGCTGGGTGTCGACCCTTTGGAGGCAGTATTGATGAATTTTGAAAGTGACGACATCCTGGATTATGAAGAAACCGTGCAAGACTTGAAAGCTTTTGGATTCCCTTGGAGGCAAGCTAAGCTTGAATTGGATTTAAAATATCGTGAGTCAACCCCCACTAAACCTTCTATCGAGGAACCACCAGAGCTGAAGTTAAAGGACCTGCCGCCCCATCTAAAATATGCATTCCTAGGTGTTGACAACACGTTTCCATTCATAGTGGAAGCAGACCTAATGGCCAAATAGGAGGATGCATTAGTCGTAATACTACAATAGTTTAAAAAGGCCATTGGATGGACAATCACAGATATCATTGGTATCTCACCTGGAATATGTATTGACATGATCCAACTGGTCAAGGGGTACAAGATAAGTGTTGAGCACTAACAACGTATCAACCCACCATGCAGGAGGTAGTGCGCAAATGGTTGGTTGATATGTATCAAATGGTTGGATGCAGGTGTGATTTATCCAATAGCTGAAAATGAATGGGTAAGCCCGGTCTAGTGCATTCCAAAGTAGGGTGGTATCACTATAGTCCCAAACGCGAGTAATGAATTAATTCCCATGCGACCAGTCACAGGATGGAGGGTGTGTATGGACTATAGAAAGCTTAATGCTTCAACAGACAAAGATCACTTTCCTATGAGATCAGATGCTAGACCACTTGGCAGGAAAGGGTTGGTTCAGATTTTTTGATAGTTACTCAGGTTACAATCAGATCTCCATCACTCTAGAGGACCAAGAGAAGGCCACATTCACGTGCCCCTATGGAACCTTCACATTCAAATGAATGCCATTCAGACTGTGCAATGCTCCAACAACATTACAGAGGTGTATGATGCCTATTTTCTTAGACATAGTGGAAGAAAAAATCGAGGTATTCATGGATGATTTTAGTGTGGTGGGTGGCTCATTTGAAGATTATCTGAAAAATTTACATACGGTGTTGCAGAGATGCGAGAAATATCATTTGGTTCTGAATTGGAAGAAGTGTCACTTCATGGTCAAAGAGGGGAATCGTGTTGGGGCACAAAATTTCTATCAAGGGTATCAAGGTAGATAGAGCCAAGGTATAAGTCATTGAGAAGCTTTCTCCACCGATCTCTATCAAAGGTGTGAGAAGCTTTCTGGGTCATGCAGGTTTCTACAGGCGCTTCATCAAAGACTTCTCTAAAATTGTACATCCATTGTACAAGTTGCTTGAAAAGGAGACTAAGTTCTTGTTTGATGATGCATCTCATAGAGAATTCGAACAATTAAAGTAAAAGTTGATATCGACTCTTATTATCATTTCCCAGATCGGTCTAAGCCATTTGAAATCATGTGCGATGCAAGTGGGGTTGCAGTTGGTGTGGTACTGGGGCAGCGCAGAGAAAAGATCTTACATCTCATATATTATTCCAGCAAAGCCCTTAATACAACACAAAAAAACTACACTGTCACAGAGCAGGAGTTACTTGCAGTGGTCTTTGCATTTGAAAAGTTTAGATCTTATCTGATGGGAACCAAAGTTATGGTACATACATATCACTCTGCATTGCAGTATTTGATGACAAAGAAGGATGTAAAACCAAGACTAATTTGATGGATACTCCTTCTCCATGAGTTTGACTTTGAGGTGATAGACAGAAAAGGGACAGCGAATAAAGTAGCAGACTATCTTTCCAGACTAGAAGAGGAAGCCATGTAAGTTTGAGGAAGGAACCGAGATTGATGTTCTTTTCCTAATAATATATGCTGGCAGCATCACATGACTTGATACCCTGGTTTGCAGATTTTGCAAACTACTTGGTTAGTGACACTGTACCACCAGATATGACTGCCAATAAGTGCCGCAAGTTCTTGAACGATGTGAGAAAGTTCTATTGGGATGATCCATATTTGTTCCGTGTGTGTGCAGATGAGGTTATTCGCCGTTGTGTCCTAGAGATTGAGATGATGAGCATCTTAGAGGAATATCACTCATCACTGGTCAGGGGTATCACAGTGGAGTTCAAACTATATATAAAATCCTACACTGCGACTTCTATTGGCCGACCATCCATCAAGATGCCTATGACTTTACCAAGGCGTGCGACACATTCAAGAGAGAGAGAGAGTGGCATTTCTTATAAGCATGAGCGTCCCCTAAACCTGATTATGGTGATTGAGTTATTTGATATATAGGGTATCGATTTCATAGGCCCATTTGTTAGATTACTCAAAAACACGTATATTCTAGTTGTTGTGAATTATGTATCAAAGTAGGTGGAGGTAATAATGCTACCCAATAATGAAGGCATCACGATATTTCTTAAAAAAAATATCTTCTCTAGATTTGGTACCCCTCGGGCAATCATCAGTGATGGAGGCTCACAGTTCTGCAATAGGCTCTTCAAAAAACTACTTGAAAAATATGGGTCAAGCATAGAGTGATAACCCCCTACCATCCACAGACTAGAGGACAAGTGGAGGTGTCAAATAGGGAGATCAAATAAATTTTGTCCAAAACTTTGAATGCAGACCAAATTGACTGGTCACGAAAGCTTAATGATGCATTATGGGCACATAGAACTGCATTCAAAAACCCCATAGGTATGTATCCCTACCAGCTTGTCTTTGGGAAAGCCTATCACTTACCAGTGGAACTGGAACATAAGGCGATATGGGCACTGAAAAAGTTGAACCTTGATTGGAATGAGGTATCAACCTCAAGGTTGAACCAGCTGATTGAGTTTGATGGATTCTGCCTAAAAACATATGAGAGTTCAGCCTTGTATAAACAATGAATGGAGATGCAACATGATCGCCATATTGAAAATTTCCAGTTCACACCCGGAGATCTAGTACTGCTTTTTAATTCTAGACTGATATTGTTCCCTGGGAACCTAAAATCTAAATGGATTGGACCCTTTAGAGTAGTACGAGTCGTCAGCCATGGAGCTCTCGAGTTAGAGAAATGAAATGGCACCACATTTAAATTGAATGGTCAGACAGTGAAGCTATACCTTGACAATGATAAAGAAATAAGACAGTGGAATCATGGGCACTTGATGAAGTCTAAGTAATCAAGTGAATCTTGTCATGCCATGACAATAAATCAAGCGCTACTTGGGAGGCAACCCAAGGATGAGTGAGGCGCTTTGGTGCCCAAGTATGTTCTTTTTGACCCCTGCTCTTTTCTATTGATATTTTGTGCGCATTGGGGACAATGCGTAGCTTTTTCGATGGGGTGTGGATAGTTATAGGCGTCAGTGAAATCTGAGTAACCTTGTCCTATAACTATCCTAATTTTTTATCCCAAGGGTTTTCTTGCCTATGTTCTTTTTCCTTGCGGATATTTATTTTTCTAATGAACCGACATGTTTAGGATGTTTAGGTATTATTAGTAGCATTCAGTACTTATAGCCATGGCATAGTATGTTTTTGTTTAATGATACCCACAAAAAATTTGTGTTTAGTTAGTTTTGATATCAAGTTAGTTTTGATAGCAAACTTGCATGATTAATTGTTTGATAATACTTGTTCGGATAAGTTAGGCTAAATTGTAATAAAAAAAAGCATGATATGATAGTTGTATTAACATGTAAAGCAGTGCCATATGTGAGTGAGCTTAATTACATGATTCAGTACTGAGTTTCAATTCAGATCTTGCCCTGTTACTCTGATATATGTTTTAGATTAGTTAGTTAGGAAAGGATCTTAAGTTGTTGTTTGTAATAGTCCACTTAGCCTAAATGTAACCAACCAAATGTGCTATGTATCCCTTGATCCCTATATTTGAGCCTAAAATGTGCTATGTGTCCCTTGATCTTTGTATTTGAGCCTAAATTTGATCTCTTGATTGTAAACACCTAAGAAACCTTACCCAAATTCATGATTAAATCCTAAAATTGGACCTGGTCCTTCCTTGAACATCGTGCACCTTGACTGAGGCAAAAATCCTAAGTTGAGGGTGGCTACCAAAAGTGATCCTGATAATAAGGATGGATAATGTGCACCTCAACTCAGGCTAAAAGTCCAAGTTGAGGCTAGCTAGTGAGGGAAAAGTCGTAAAAAGGGGAGGGAAAATTAGTGTTGCAAAAAGGGAGGAAAATAGGGAATAAGGCGCCAAAGAAAAAAAATGAAAAAGTGCCTAATCAGTGTGCTAAAGAGAAAAAAATTTGAAAATAAAGGCATTGCGCAAAAGAGTGGAAAATAGGCACCCTAAAAGGTTCAAAATAGGAGAAAAAGGGAGAATGAATCAAAAGACAAGTTGGTAGGGAGAAAGTGTAGAAAATGCAGTGTTAAGGAGAGCCATTAGTCACTATGTTTCCAAAATATCACACCAAAGCCCCCTGAGCCTATGTTACAAGCCTAGCAAGTCCTAAATTGATCCTAACTCTACTAGTTGAAAGTGTTAGTCATGAGTATAGGGGAAAACATATGGTATTGACCATGGTATCTGAATGTCTTTTGTGAGTGAGAGTGATTTAGTATTTCCCCAAGCATTAATTGTGAAAGTTTTATACTGAGAGGGAAAACAAAACTTCTTTTTGTGAGCCTACTTGCATTGCATTATTGATGTCTGACTAATTCGATGATTGTTGCTTATTTATAATTGCATGACTTGTCATAGTTGCACTGTTGGGCATATTAATTTGTGTTGGTTTTCTGGATGGCTATTTGATTTGAGGTTGAAATACAATGAGGGTGTATATGTTGCTTTTTTATTGAGTTTGTTCCATTGGTTTTGAGTCTGTATGCTGCTATACTGCTTATATAGATTGATTACGTCGCTTGAGGACAAATAAAAATTTTAAGTTGAGGGTGTTGATGTGCTGCCGAAATGCAACACTTTTGATGCGTGGAACTTGGAATTTTGTGTGTTCTCAATGTGATGTTAGTTGGTGTGATTGTGTTTTTGTGTTTCTTTTGCAAGATCATAGTGTTGGCAAAGTTTTGGGAGAAAGATGCCGAAGTTGCTAGTTTTTGGTGTTCCACGAGACCCTCTACGAGTCATGAAGTAGTCCACGAGTCGTGGAGAGGGTTTCATACAATGTTCCAGTGAGGGGTACAAAGTTGAAGTCAACTCTACGAGGAGGATCCATAAGCCGTACAAAGTTACACGAGTCGTAGAGTGATGGTCGTGCCCTGAGGACCAGAAATTAGAGATATACTGAAAAGTCATCAAATGAGACCTTCCACGGGCAATGGAATCTTACACGAACCGTGGAATGGTTTCATAGAAGTCAACTCTTGAATACTGCCATACTCCATGAAACCCTGATCTACGGGCTGTGAAGTGGTTTACGACTCGTAAAGAGGTCCCGTGAATATTGCTAACACAATTTTCCTAGTTCATTTTGGATTTGTATTTTACTTATTATGAATAGGTTTTTAGGTTATTTTTATTTAAGTTTCCAGGGAGAACGAAGTTTGAACCTTGTTTTAGTGAATACACTTGGGATTTATCATACATTGTGTGTTCTTGATTCAAACTCGTGATCTTAATTGAAGAGTTAGATTTTGTTATTTAAATTTAATCTTGTAAGTACTTAATTATATTATTCTACAAATAATCTCCGCGTTTACACTGATAATGCGTAGCTAAATTCACAACTAGGGATGTGGGAACCATGATAAACTAATAAGGTAAAATCGATTAATGTGTAATTCTTGAAAGGTGTGTTAGGGCATATTAATTATTCTCTTCACTTTAATTAATTTTTAACGGTGGCCAACGTTACAACTCGCCTAGTATCACTTTCTGGATCAAGGAAGTGATCAATAGGAAAAGAGGTAATTAAAAGGAGATGATCGAGTTTTTTCTCATCTAATCAACTTTACCAAATTAAGGGGAGGTTGTACTGGGATAAGAGTAAGGGTTAGTAGTGCCACACCATCGAGATGGATCAAGTTTCGAGGTGAAATTTTCCTATTTACTAGATCAAAGTCTTAGGTAAACCTAACTTATTGTCCTACACCTACAAACTGGAAGAGAATTGCATGTGTCTAATATTACCACGTCAGGGATTCATGGGTAACACTTAACCCTAGTTAGCTCTTCCACTGATTGTTCATTACTTGCATTCATTTAGTTTAATTTAAATTCTTGTTTTCAAACCCCCCTTTCCTTGGGACATAATAGGTTAATCACTCTCAAGGTGCATTGAATTTATTCTGGAGTCTACCGTATTCCTCGTGAGAATGATCCTAACTTTGGTTAGGTTATCTACTTGACGACCGCTTTACCTTAAAAAGGAGGTGTGACTAGAGCGACATTACAGGGGTCTGTGAGTCGGGTACCGACTAGTATTATTTCGTATATTCATGCTTAGAGATTGATATCCACAGGGTGTTTATCCTATGTTTGGGATGTGACAGTAGAGACTCCTATTGAGGAGTCAGTGCCCGTGGTTTGCGAGTTTCCTGACATATTTCAAATTTGCCTTGGTTACCACTTGGTAGAGATGTTGACTTCACAATAGAGGTGGAGCTAAGCACTAACCCTGATGTGCTGCTAAAATATAACACTTTTGATGCTTGAAACATGAAATTTTATGTGTTCTCATAGTGATATTAGTGGATTAGATTGTGTTTTTGTGTTTATTTTGCAAGATTACAGTGTTGGCAAAGCTTTGGGAAAATTATGCTAAAGTTGCTAGTTTTTGGTGATCCATGAAACCCTCTACGAGTCATGGAGGAGTTTACGAGCCCTAAAGTGGGTTCTGTATCAATTTTCAATAAGGGGTGCAAACTTGCAGTCAAATCTATGAGGAGGAATCACGAGCCATAAAATTATATACGATTCATAGACTGATGGTCGTACCCTTAAGATAAAAAAGTGGAGATGTGCAGAAAAGTCATCAGACAAAACCTCCCATGAGTCGTAGAATCTTACATGGCTCGTGGAATGGTTTCGTAGAATTTATCTCTGGAACACTGCTAGAGTCCACGAAACCCGATCTATGGGTCATGAAGTGGTATACGAGTCGTGAAAGGTCCCATAAAGTTTACCGACACAGTTTTCCTAATTCATTTTGACTTTGTATTTTACTTATTATAAATAGGGTTTTAGGTTATGTTTTGACAAGTTTTCAAAGAGTTTTGTATTATTCACATATTTTAGTGTTCTTAGCAATAGAAAATAACTTCTTGTGTTCCTGGTTCGATTTTTACAATCTTAATTAAAGAGTTGGATTTCTTATTCTCAATTTCATAGGTAAGGGCTTGATTGTGTTGTTCTCTTTCATAATTTATGCATCTACATCAGTTATGCATAGCTAAATCTAGAACTAGGGTTGTGGGAAACATGAGAAACTAATAAGGTAAAATTGGATATTGTGTAATTCTTTGAAAGTGTATTAGGTTGTATTAATTAATCCTCTTCACTTTAGCTATTTTTTAACGGAGGCCTACGTTAGAACTCACCTAGTGTTACTTGTCAGATCAAGGAAGTAATAAATATAAAAAGAGGTAATTAACATGATTCGATTGAGATATTCTCATCTAATCAACCAAACTGGATCAAGGAGAGGTTTTACTAGGATAAAAGTAAGGGTTAGCAATGTCACATCATAAATACAAATTAAATTCCAAGATGAAATTTACCTATTTGCTTGCTCAAAGGTTTAGGTGAACCTAACTTACTATCCTACACCTACACACTGGAAAATATTGCATTTATCCAATAATACCAAGTTAGGGATTCATGGGGAAAATATTACCCTAGTTAGCTCTTCTACTGATTTCTTATCACCTGCATTAGTCTAGTTTAGTTAATTTTACTTTACAACCCCTCTTTTTTTATAACGACTATCAAGTTAAAATCTTTACTATTGACAATATTTTTTCATATTCCCTGTGGGATCGACCCCGACACATAAATTAAGTAATTATATTGCAAACGACCATTTTATATTTCTTTCGAGAAGTATATTTTTGACATTACCAAAAAATGGGGCCATATGTTGATTGGGTTGCAAAGGTGGTTTCAGGGCTGGTCCATATGTCCAACCACACAATTGGGATTTTGGAGCTAGCACATCTCAAGTTGAAGAGATATTTGACCATTTGTTAAAAAAAGCTAACGCATAGGATAAAATGCTTAGGGGGATAAAATCATACATTTGCAGTATTAACCAAAAGATTGAGTCTCACTTTGTGGCGATCAAGCAGCTTGAGCAACAATTTGATCAAATATCGACCCAGCTCAACCAGCGCCAGAAGGGTACCATGCCCAACAACACTGTTCTGAATCCAAAGAATGAGGGGCAGTCTATGGTGTTCACAACATGTGGTGGAAAGAAGACCATTGATCCTCCTATGCCGGTTGATGATGATAATGTTCACGAGGAGATGGTTTAGAGAGAGTGTGCTGATAATAGAGAGGGTTATGCAGATAAAGGGGAAGATGATGCAGCGCCAGCACCACAAATGCTTAAACCCATCCCTTGACCTCCTCCTCCTTTGCCATAAGGGCTCAAGAAGAAGGAGAAAGAGGGTAAGTTTAGACACTTGCTCTCAATGCTGAGACAACTCTCCATCAACAAT
This sequence comes from Solanum aculeatissimum, assembly GCA_038996855.1. Taxonomy (NCBI): domain Eukaryota; kingdom Viridiplantae; phylum Streptophyta; class Magnoliopsida; order Solanales; family Solanaceae; genus Solanum; species Solanum aculeatissimum. The sequence continues at coordinate 1,041 of JBCEWC010008702.1, read as the reverse complement.
CCCCTACTTGAAGCATTGGAGAAGATTCTTCGGTACGCAAAGTTTATGAAGGATTTGGTGATAAAGAAATGCACTATGAGTCAGGAGCTCTTGTGAGAGCTCTAACAGTGCAGTGTGATTGAGACCATATCCTTAGTATAGAAGCGAGAATACCCTGTATCATTTATCATTCCCTGCACCATCAGTGAGCTGGAGTTTGAAAGGGAATTGTGTGATCTTGGTGTCAACATAAACTTGATGCCCCTTGTGATCTTCAAGAAATTTGATTTGGCAGCCCCTACCCCAACAAGCATGAGACTATTGATAGCTGACCATATAGTGAAGAAGCCTGTGAGAATATTGTATGACGTTCTCATCAAAGATGATAAGTTCATATTCCCCCCAACTTTGTTATCCTAGACTGGGAAGTTGACTTTGACATCCCTATCATCTTGGGTAGGCCTTTCCTAGCCAGGGGAGAGCCCTAGTGGACATGGAATCTGGCCTACTCAAGTTTAGGTTGAACGATGAGAAAGTCACATTCAATGTCTTCCGGTCAATAAAGAGATAAGATAAGCTAAAAATAGACATTTGGGCTCTTGATGAAGTCTGAGTAATCAGATAGTCCATGTCGTACCACAATAATAAATTAGGCGCTACTTGGGAGGCAACCCAAGATTGAGAGAGACGCTTAGGATCTCGAGTATGTTATTTTTTTACCCCAGTTCTTTATATATTATTTTTTGTGCATTGGGGACAATGCACATTTTTTCTGATGGGGTGTGGATAGTTATAGGCCTCAGTGAAGTCTGAGTAACCTTGACCTATAACTTTCCCAATTTTTTGAGTCCAAAAGGTTTTCTTGCCTACGTTCGTTTTCCCTGTAGATATTTATTTTCTGTTAAACCGGCATGTTTAGGATGCTTAGGTAGTATTGGTATGTAAAAACCCAAAATTTTTTAAAATCAACTTACGGTTGGCATTATATGATGTACTACAAGCCATGGTTGAGTTTTGGTGGCCACGGGTTGAGTTTAAGTGACCGAATGCAAATTGGGCTAG
>JBCEWC010008701.1:0-19630 GCA_038996855.1 Solanum aculeatissimum | reverse complement strand
ATTCCCGTTATTTAATGTTGAATGTACTTTCGCGACCGATGAAGTGTGATGACAAGTTTGAGAGGCTTGTTTGGGGTCCCTTCGGGTTCCTTATTATCCATGTCACGTCTAGGCCCTAGGCTTGGGTTGTGACACAATGCCATCCCTATATGGCCCTGGCTGACTGCCTTACCATAGGCCAGGTCGAAGGAGTAGGGGTTCAAGGCCTTGTGTGATGGTATTTCATAGACAGGCCGAGGACCCAATTTTTATGTGGCACTAGGGGCCGAGGCGTGATTGGTTACCCGTGGATCCATACACCTATACACATCAAATTGTGTATGGGTGTACTTTTTGGGCATATGGGGGCTCAGCGGGCATTCAGGCATACATACTAGGGCCTTACACCCACGTATAGCTCGACCTTAATCCTATGATGTTGAGAGTTAGCCTCTGTGATGTTTCTGTTGAGTTCGATGATATTCTTTTGGCTAGATTATGTGCAGGTGTACCTTCTGGGCTTATGGGGATTCGGTGGCATACAGACATAAACACTAGGGACAATACTCACGTACAATCCGATGGTTCAGTGCAGTTGAGGTTATGGGGTTAATTTTTAGGATTTCTACATTTATCTACATTTGAGCTTCATTATGTACATTATTTCATTCAGTCAACCGATAATGCCTATTAGGAGAGTACTCACTCCTACTCTGCATCTTCCCATGGTATAGGTCCATGTCATAGTCGGGGGCATTGATTTCGGGGGATATTGGACCACACATGAGACTTCGTTTTTGTGAGCACTGACAATTCTAGGCACCTTGCAGTCTTTTTCTTTTGATGGTCATCTCTTACTTTCAGACATTGGCGTTGTACAATAGTATTTTGTATTTGTAGAAGCACTCCTGGGTTGTATTATATTATGATTTTTGCTATATATGTATATCAGTATGTACTTCTATCTATTGTAGCTTTGTACAGTTGAATTCCAGCTTCTGTGTAGGTTTCAGTTCTTTATATTATTGTGTTGGCTTTGGTTTTGACTAGAGAGCTAGGATAAACACCTTGGGTTGGGTAATCAGCTTGCCTGTAGGTGGGACCTAACAGGTGCCATATTGATCGACACTAGGTCATGACATCCCGTCAACTTACGAAGGGTAATTTTAGACTATTTTTGATATTCCAAAGCTGACCGTGCCATTAGATTTCTGTTTTGAGTGCATTTAGCTAGGTTTTTATATAAACACACTTTCTAGCTTTTAGTTGAACTCATTCTGTAACTTTTATCTCAAATTTATACTAGGACCCTCCATCCCTTGACCGACTACCTTCCTAGTGCAAATCGATCATTCTAAAACTGATGGAATCATCTGTATCCCATTTCGAGGCCATTTGCTAAGATTTTATCAGAAATCTCATTTTTGCAGTTTTAACTTAATTAACTCACAAACATACACAATTCACAATCAAAACAGCCCATAACCATTCCAATAGTCCCAACAAGCCATAAAAGGTTTGTGGTTACTATACAAAAGCTCCAAATAGTAGAAATATCATAGAAACATAGAATTGACTCGGAGGGTCATTACAACATCCCCCGCTTATAAGACTTTTGTCTGTGAAAAGTAAAGTAAAGGTATACTTGATGGCTCAAATAGGTTGGGGTGCTACTCCCGCATTTATGTCTCCATCTCCCAATTAGCCTCCTCAATCGGACTGTGATTCCACTGCACCTTAAACATCAGTATGACCTTGGAGCGCAACTGTTTGGTATCTTTAGCTAAATTAGCCACCGGATACTCAACAAATGTCAGGCGGTCATCTAAGTCAACTAAATTATACTGCAGCATGTGTGACTTATCTAGAATTTATCAGCACAATGTCAATACTTGGAATACAGGGTGTATAGAAGAGTAAGCTGGATGTAGGGCTAACTCATAAGCAACTGACCCAACCGATCTCGGGATCTCAACAGTCCTAATACATTGGGGACTCGACTTACCTCATCTCTAAAACTAAATTAACCCTTTCAGGGGTGACACACTCAGGAACACTTGTTCTCCAATCTTAAACTGTAAGAACTGGTGCCTACAGTCAGCATAACTTTGGTGCCGACTCTAAGCTATCCTCAGTCTATCCTTTATAACCGAACCTTAGCTAGGGCATCCTACAACAAATCTGTATTGTACAAACTCAACTCTATAGACTCAAAGCACCCAATCGGAGTAGGTATCGTCGACCATATAATGCCTCAAATAGGGACATCTGAATGTTGGTTTGATAGCTGTTACTATAGGCAAACTCAGCTAACAGTAGAAACTGATCCTACTGACCCCCGAACTCTAACACATAAGGTCATAACATATCCTCCAGAACCTGTATAGTATCCTAGGACTGACCATCAGTCTGGGGTGAAATATTATGCTTAGATCAACCCGGGTGCCCAACTCTTATTGAATAACCCTCCAAATGCAGGAGGTAAACTGTGACCCTCGGTTATATATGATAGATACAGGTACCCCGTGCAACTGAACTACCTTCTAAATGTTTTACACGAGATGATCGCTCGACACTAAAGGTAGAATAGATCAGAAGGAAAGGTGTAGACCTAGTCAACCAATCTACTATCACCCAAATGATTTTATAACTCCTGAAAGTACGAGGAATCCCCACAACAAAGTCCATAGTCATACATTCCCACTTGCACTTGGGAATGGATAATTGATGAAATGTGCCACCGAGTTGTTGGATCTCATCCTTTACCTGCTAGCAGCTGAAGCAATGTGACATTTAATCTGCAATATGCCTCTTAAAACCATCCCACTAGTAACACTGTCTTGGATCTTGGTATATCTTAGCTGTACCTAGATGAATAGAATATCGGGAATCATATTCCTCCCACAAGATCAACTGTATAATTCTCCTTTTCTATGAACACACAATCGACCATCAAATCTGAGGACCCTATTTGGAATAAACTGTAACATGACCCCTAATCCCCTATAAAACTCTATTTTAGAGACCCACTAACAAATCATCCTTAAACTGTCGGCCCCAGATCTAATTAATCATTGAAGGCTAAGCCCCAATAAAGGCCAATACTCGACTAGAGTCTAAAATGTCCAATTGGACCAACCTATTAGCTAGGGGCTGAACGTTTGAGGCCAACAATTGCTCCTCTACTGCCAGGTGGGCTAGGCTGCCCCTACTCACTGCTTTATGACTCCAGGCATCCACTACAGTGTTGGCCTTGCTCGGATGGTATAAAATGGAAATATCATAGTCAGGCAACAACTCAATCCACCGTATCTGTCAGGAATTCAAGTCCTGCTGAGTCATAATATACTATAAGCTCTGGTGGTCTGTTTACATATCAAAGTGTATACCATATAAATAATGCCTCTAGATCTTGAGCACAAACACTACCGCCACCAACTCTAAGTCGTGTGTGGGATAGTTATGCTCTTGGACCCATAACTGGCACAAAGTATAAGTAATAACTTGATCCTGCTATCTCAATACACAACCCAATACAATATGGGAGGCATCATAATATACCACAAAGATTTCTCCCTCAACAAGGAGGGTCAGAACAGGATCAGTAGTCAACAACTCTTTCAGCCTCAGAAAGCTAGCCTCCCACCCGTCAGACCACACAAATGTCATACCCTGGCGAGTCAATTGAGTTAGGAGAGTGGAAATGGTAGAAAACCCTCAACAAACCATCTGTAATACCTTGCCAACCTAATAAAACTCTGAATCTCTTTCACTAAAGTAGGCCTAGGCTAGCCACAAATCACCTTGACCTTAGTCGGATCCACTCTAATATCCTCACCGGACACCACACGACCCCATAAAGTTATAGACTTAAGTCCGAACTCACACTTAGAGAATTTAACATACAACTTGTGATATCAAAGTGTCTATAACATAATATAAAAGTGTTGGGCATGCTGCTCTTGACTCAACAAATATACCAAAATATCATCAATAAAAACCACTTTAAAAAAGTCCATATATGGCCAAAACATCAAGTCATAAAGTGCATAAATATTGTAGGGCATTAGTTAGCCCAAATGGCATGACTAGGAACTTATAATTTTCATAGCTGGTCCAAAAGGTAGTCTTATGAATCTGCCTAGATCCTCAACTAGTGGTACCCCGATCTCAGATCAACCTTAGAAAACACTATTACCCCTTACAATTGATTAAATAAATTATAAATATGAGCAGAGGATAATGGTTCTTTACTATCACCTCATTCAGTTGCCGATAATCAATACACATCCATAGAGTCCCATCTTTCTTTGTCACAAACAAGACAGGAGCTCCCTAGAGAGAAATACTTGATCGTATGAATCCTAGATCTAGCAAACTCTAAAGCTGTGTACTTAACTCCCTAAGCTCTACAAAAACCATCCGATATAGAGAAATAAATGTAGTCTTAGTACCTGGCTCAACCTCTATCAAAAAATCAACTTCTTGCTCAGGTACAACCTAGACAAATTTTCTAAAAATATATCAGGAAACTCATATATAATCAATACAAACTCCATAGTAGGAGTCTCAGTTATCACATCATGCACATGAGCTAAATAATCTAAACACCCTATAGATATCAAACTTTGAACCTGAATATATGATATAATACCTCATTAATACCCAACTCATGGACCCTAACAAAACCACTGGAGATATCCACGATATCGCCAAAGTGACAGTCTTGGCTTAACAATCTAATACCATATAATGTGGGGAAAACTAATCCATACCCAAAATAAGGTCAAACTCTATCATATCAAGTAGTATCAGATCAACCCAAGTATCAAAACCCTGAAGAGTAATCGTATAACCTTTTCAAACTCATTCTACCATAAGTGAATCCCCTATTGGGGTTGATACTCGAACCCAAGAGGAAAGAAGCTTGGGGGTAATATCTAGGAGATAAACATAATAACCAACACATAGGAGAATTTGGAACCTGGATCAAATAAGGCTAAAACTAGCTGCTGGCATAAAGTAATCATACCTGTGGTGTCCTCATCAAAAGCCTCAGCCTTGACCCATGCTGGTGCGGCATAAAAGTGGCCCTAATGGCCTCCCCTTCGAACATCAGTGTCGCATCTGGCTCTACCACCCCTAGTGGGCCCTCTAGAACCCTATTGATAACTATACTGATCCCTTTGATTTCTACACTGATCATCCCAACGATCATGATCTTGGACCTTACTCCTATCACTTGGTATAGGAGCTGACCTGGTGGGCTGTGGGGTGACATGTGCTGCTCTATGCTGTAGACAATCCCTAAGTAATGATCTGGTGTCCCACACCCAAAATAAGTCAAAACAACATTGTCTCTATGGTCACGGTCATACTTCCCTAATCTAGTTGCCCTGAATGCCTGACTACCCGTAAATGATGACTCAACTAGCTCTAAAAAAGCAGAGTCACTCTCCCTTTGTCTGAACCTGGAGGGATAAGAGGAACCACTTCTATTAGAAGTACCTGGCCCCTAATGGCTACCCTTAGAAGACTATAATGTTTCCTAGTATGGCCAACTGGTTTGACCCTGCTAACCTCTCCTTGGAGGCCTATCCCTCTAGCCTTGAAACCCTGTCTAGGAGTCACTAAACTCTTTTTCACATCTAACCTATTTATTATTGCCCCCTTGGGCCTCACGACTAATCTGTTCCAAGGAGAGAACATGGTCAACAATGTCCAAAAATGAATGACCTGAAGTCACCACTACATGTGTGCCCATCCTTAGTTAAGGCCTCAATCATCACATAAAGTAATGAATTTCCTCCCCCTCGATAGGTAAAATGGTTGTAGCATACCGAGAAAGCTCTTGGAATCTGACCTTATACTGGGACACGATCATCTGCCTCTACTAAAGTCACATAAATTGACCCCCGTGATGGTCCCTAAAATTTGTGGGCATACATCTAGTCATAGATACTTCTATAAATTCGAGCCAAGTCAATGTTGGGACATATATAGCTAGTATCTCAGCAAGTCTGCCACTACTGTCTGGCATACCATCTAGCTAGTAAGAAGTAAACTCAACCGCTCGAGACACCAGCAGTTATAATGCCTATAATTTCTCCATGCATGCTATTAGGAACTTCTGTGCATCCTCCCTTGCAGCTACCAAAAACCTTGGCGGAGCCAATCTCAGAAAGTACCCAGGTAATCGCTGCTCCTAAAATAGTATGGCTCCCTCTGGCTGGGCTAGAACCCTTGGAATAGCAGGCGCTGCTCGTTCCTGGACTGGAGAAGTTAGAGCCAGTATCACACCTTGCTACAGAGCTCCAAGCACTGCAAGGAACTATACAAGAAATTCTTGCACCTCTAGTTACCTTTTATACTAGTACAACCATCCTTTGATCCGTTTAGGTTGATTAAATGAGAGGGATCATATCGAATCCTGTTAATTTTTCCTTATCCCATTCTTTACCCCCTTCATTCAGTAAGTAAGAATTAGGTGTGTTCTAACACTGGCCACCATTAAAAAGCATCCATATCGAAGGGATAAATTAATATACACATGCACACTTTTCAAGGATATGAATTATCTGAGTTTTACTTTGTTAGATCTTTATGATTCTCATAACCCTAGTTATGAATTTAGCTATGCATACTCATTGTAGATGATAAAATCATGTTATTGAATAGCATAATTAAATACTTATAACGATGAATTGAAGAATAAGAATATCCAAAATCTTCACAAGAAATCACAATGTTATAACTCAAAAGTAATCTTTAATAATCATAAGTAATGAGTTATTAATGGTCTCTCTTCATTTTTGATTCTCTTTTTTTCATCTCTGCCTCTCTAAAAAAACCCTAAAAACTTATTTATAATAAGTAAAAACTAAGTCCAAAATGAAATAGGAAAATTAGAATCGGGAAATTGGACGATCAAGGTTACAGGTCATAGATGGACTTACGGCCCGTGCCTAGGGCTTTGTAGTTTGCATTTCATAAAAGTTGTCTTCCATATACGACCTCTTCCTATGGGTCATCTTCTGACTTACGACCCATACGAGGACTCATCTGCTAACTCTTAAGATATTTTCACAACTCTGATCCTCAAGGCATGATCTTATCAACTACCTATCACCAGAATTATGACTCGTAGAAGCCCTCGTATGATAATAGTTTAACACTTAGCATATTCTATGATCTTCAGCATACACACACATAGGGCTGCCAAAGCTTCTACGGCTCGTTTGATAACTCGTAGCCTCAACTTCTGAAAAGCAGCGCTTCCCTAGATCTGACCCACGAAACCATCCTACATCTCATGGAATAAACTATGGCCAATAAAAGGACTCGTAAATCCTCAAAAATCTATAAACTACAACACTTGGTAAAAAATCATCCCAATTCTTTTAATCCTATAAAATCAACATAAAAACACATCAAACCTACTAACACCGCTATGAGAACATGCAAAATCCTAAGTTTAGAGCGTCAAACGTGTTATATTTTTGAAGCACATCACGTATCCATAGGACTACTTGATAGTAGATATATACAGTTGAGACCAATGAACCTTATGCTTTAATACCAACTTCTCACGATTCGGTCCCAATTATGATGGCGCCTATTAGATCTGACCTATAGTCCAGCCAAATACCCAACCCCAAGTACCTGTCCTAGCTATCTAGTTAACACTATTACCAATATGACAATATAAGTAATCACAATCTACCCAGAACGTGGAAGTCAACTGTATAGAGCTATAATAGATAGAAGTACATACCGATATACATGTATAACAATAACCATAAAATATACAAAACACCAGGATTTCTCCTATAAACACATGTCACTATTGTACAAGGCCAATGTATGCAAACAAACAGTGGCCATAAAAAAGGAGACTGTGAAGTATCTAAAGTTACCGATGCTCACCAATAGTCTCCCAAACACTCTCGAAACCCCTAAAAGTCAAGGCCCACAGCTAGAACCTAGACCTACACCATGGGAAAATACAGAATGTAGGGGGTGAGTATTAGAATAAGGCACCCAACAGGGATTATCAGTCGACTAAGTGTAATAATATACATAAGGAAAATCAAATGTAGATAAATACAATAATCTCATAAATCAACCCCATAACCCTAACTGAATCAAACAAAATAACCACCGAGGCCAACTCTCTACAACATTGTATGAAGGTTAATCTGTACGTAGGTATAAGACCCTAGTATTTTTGCCTGAATGCCCCCTTGAACCCCCATAAGCCTAGAAGGTACACCCATGCACAATCGGGTATGCATAGGTGTGTGGATCCATGGGTAATCAATTTGACCTCCACCTCCAAGCATCATACGCTAATTGAGTCTCTGAACCTTTATCAGAACGTGACACCCAAACAATGGGATGTATTCCATATGGGAGAAAGAATCACCCTAGTATAATCAATAGTGTCTCAACTCAAAATATCAATCAATGAGACCTAGCCCAAAAATATAGTTAATGGGTTCTCAAACCCAAAGTATTAGCAAGTGTTCAGATCCCTTTAGAATCGACACTCTAGTTTTAGACACTAAGATATTGCCAACGGATAATCTAACCATATAGTGCCTCATTCATTGTTTCAGACATTTAAATGTGTCCCCTTACTATCTCCTATACTTGTGCCTGTAGTGCCATCTCATATGAAATCGAGGCTCATGTAGCTGTCACTATATGCTCCCTCTCTAACCTCTCTACCTCTCACCTCATTGCATTAGGATTATCAATCTCAAGTCGAGGCCTTTTTCTAGGGGCACAAAGTGGTGTCTCTGATGTCACTTAAGCAATACCTCCTTTTTGAGGTAAAGTAGTCATTGTCAAGTTAATAACCTAACCGATGTTAGGGTTGATCACTCAGAGAATATGGTAGATAACAAAATAGTTTCAATTGTAAAGTGGGGGTGATTAATCTACTTATCTCCCAAGAAAGGGGGTGTTTTTGCAACTTAAAACTAAAAAAAATAAAATAATCTAATGCAAGTGATGTGTAACCAGTAGAAGAGTTAACTAGGGTGATGTTCTCCCCATGATTCTCTAACTTGGTATTATCAGATAATTGCAATCTTTTCCAGTGTGTAGAAGTAGAATAATAAGTTATGTTTACCTAAACCTCCCGTTGATTCAGTTTGGTTGATTAGATGAGAACACTTTCAATCAAATCCTAATAAAAATCCTATTTTTTTTATTTATTACCTTCTTGATTTGGCAAGTGACACTAGACGGGTTCTAACGTAGGCCTTCCACTAAAAAATAGTTAAAGTGAAGAGGAATAACTAATACATTCTTACATATTTTCCAAGAATTATAAGAAATCCAATTTTACCTCGTTAGTCTTCATGGTTCCCACAACCTTAGTTGTGGATTAGCTACTCATGATCAGTGTAGATGTAATAATTATGAAGTAGAGTAATATAATTTAGAACTAACACAAAGGAATTGATGAACAAGAAATTCACTCTTTAAATAGAAATCAAAATATGAATCAAGAACACCAAAAATGTTTTTTCTCTCTCAAAAACTACTAAAAACTATGAACTGGTATGAACTTTCCTCCTCCTCCTTGAAAAATAACCTAAAAATCTATTTAAAATGTCTAAAATACAAAACCAAAATGAAATAGGAAAACTATGTCGGTACACTCCACGGGCAGGTTCATGACTTGTACTCCAATCCATGGCTCATATGTCAGGGTTTCGTGGTCTTCAACTTAGATCTAGAGATATCTTCTACGAGACCTTTCTATGGGCTGTGTAACATTCTATGACTCGTGAAGGGTTTCGTCTGATGGAATTTTAGAACTTTTTCACTTTCTGATCCTTAAGGCACGACTGTACTCTATGACTCATGAATTGATCTACGACTTATCTATATGTTCGTAGAGTCACATTCAGAAAATTCACCCTTCACTGAAAATTACTATGACACCCCATCTAAGGCTCATGAACTATTCCTTGACCCGTGAAGGGTTCTGTGGATCACCAAAAACTTCCGCTTCAACATACTTTGCCAAAAAACTATACCAATACTAAAATCCTTCAACACAAACTCAAAAACACATCTAATATATTAACATTGTTTTAAGAACACACAAAATTCTAAGTTTTAAGTATCGCATTTCAGTAACACATCATCACCCTCAACTTAAAATTATTACTTGTCCTCAAGTGACAGAATCAATCTACATAAGCAGTACAGAGACACACATATCTCAACCTAATGGCATAGATTTCACTAAATCAAGCACAGATACCCTCACCACTTTCAAATCGGGCAAACCAATACAGACTAATATATCCAACAGTGCAACTATAATTAAGTTATGCAACCATAAATAAGCAACAATCACTGACTTAGTCAGATATCAACAATGCAATACAAGTGCCCTTATAAAAAGAAGTCCCATTCCTCACTAAAGATGATATTTTCAAATTCAGTGCTTAGGACAATATTACAACACTCACTCTCACAACGATATTCAAATACTGTGACTAATACCATAGTCTTGTCCCTATACTCACGACTAATACCTTTGACTAGTTTGACTAGGATCACTTTAGGACTTTCTAGGCTTGTAACGTTGGCTCATGAGGCTTTGGTGGAATATTTTAGGAATATAGTGACTAATGACCCCCCTTGACACTGCATTTTCTACACTTTTGCCCTACCAACCTATCCTTTTTCTTATTCCCCCTTTTTCTTCCCTTTCTAAGCCTTTTAGGATGTTTTATTTTCATTTTGCACAATTTCTTTATTTTCAAAGTCTTTTTCTTCTTAGCACACTGATTAGGCTCTTTTTCATTTTTCTCTCACCTTTTAGCACATTTTCTTCTCCTTTTATTGTATCACTAGTTTACCCCTTATTTCATGATTTTCCTATCGCTAGCCACCCTCAACTTAGGCTTTTGGTCTAATTTGAGGTGTACAATATCCATCCTCGGAACCAGGGCTACTTTTGGTAGCCACCCTCACCTTAAGCTTTTTGCTTCAGTCAAGGTGCATAAAATTCAAGGAAGGACCAAGGCCCATTTTTGGACTTATCATTTATCAACGTAAGTTACTTAGGTATTTTCAAAGAAATAGGTCTATGCAAGGTTCAAACACGGGTATCAAGGGATATATAACACATTTGATTGGTTATTTAGGGTAAAGTGGACTATTACGAACAATGGTCTAAGATCCTTTTCTAACCAATTCATCTATGATCTAATTCCGAGTAACAGGACAAGTTCTGAATTGAAATATAATACATGAATCATGCAATTAAAGCTCACTCACTCATGACACTTCTTACATGTCAACACAGACTATTTAGATCATACTTTTTATCACAACTATGCCTAACTTATCAGAACAAGCACTGTCAAACATTTAATCAGGCTTGGCTGCTAACAAGACTAACTAATCAAAATTTTTTATGGGTATCATTTTTCAACAAAAACAAACATATGTCATTAGAATCAGCACTATGTGCTACTAATACTACCTAAACATCCTAAACATAATGGTTCAACAGAAAGTAAATATTTGCAGGGAAAAAGAACACAGGCAAGAAAACCCTTTGGAATAAAAATTAGCATATTTATAGACCAAGGTTACTCAAACTTCACTGAGGCCTATAACTACTCACACCCCATCGAAAAAGACGTGCATTGTCCTCAATGCACATAAAATACCAATATAAAGATCAGGGGTCAAAAAAAACATACCTAGGCACCTAAGCGCCTATCTCTATTTTGGGTTGACTCCCAAGTAGCGCCTGATTTAGTATCGCATCACGACTTGGACCATCTAATTACTCAGACATCATCAATGGCCCAAACTTCCATCTTAAGCTCTTCTGGTCGCTTCATTAACTGATAGATATTGAAGAATACTTTCTCATTGTTTAATCTAAACTTGAGTTGGCCTATTCCATTTCCACCAGGGCTCGCCTAGTAGCTAGGAAAGGTCTTCCCAAGATGATTGGGACTTTAAAGTCAACTTTGCAATCCAGGATCACAAAGTCTGCAGGGAATATGAACTTATCAACCTTAACGAGGATGTTATACAGTATCTCCACAGGCTTCTTCACCGTGCGGGTAACCATCAACAATCTCATGCTCATCGGGGAAGGGGTAGCCAAACCAAGTTGCTTGAAGATAACAAGGGTCATCAAATTTATACTGGAACCAAGATCACACAGTGCCCTTGCAAACTCAACATCCCTTATGGTGTAGGGAATGGTGAATGCTCCAGGGTCTTATCGTTGCTGCACCAAGGATCTAGTCAAAATTGCACTGCAATTTTGATGCTCTTGCAAAAGCTCCTGACTCACATTATGCTTCTTTGTAACCAGATCCTTTATAAACTTCGCGTATCCAGGCAACTTCTCCAATGCTTCAATCAATGGGATATTTATCAAGAGTTATTTTAATATAGAGAGGAAATGTTTGAACTTACCTTCCTCCTTATTTTTCTTGAGTCTTTAAGGGAAGGGAGGAGGAGGTCGAGGAATGGGTCACAACTATTTTGGCGCTGTATCTCTTTCTTCTTTCTCTACATGAACTTCTCCGGTCTCAGACTGCTTGCTCTCAACAATCTCCTCATAAGCATCATCATCATCTACTAGTATTGTAGGATCAATGATCTACTTTTCACCGTGCATCACGACTTCCATATATTACCCCTTGTTCTTAGGATTTTACATTGTAATGTTGGGAAATATATTTTTTTGGAGTTGGTTCAGTTAAGTAGATATGTGACCGAACTGCTGCTTGATAGCCACATAATGAGACTCAATCTTTTTATTAATACTGGAGATGTCAAACTTCATCCACCTTACTGTCTTATTCTAGCTATCAACCTTTTTCAGTAGATGATCAAACATGTACTCCATGCGAGATGTGCCTGTGCCAGAATCTCAATTGTGCAGTGGAACATATGGACATTCAACTTATATTTTATCTTATCAAAACAAGTTTAACTTATTGATAAGGTATTACACAATTTCAACCAATAAAAATCACCTCCATATACATGGTTCAAGGTTAAATCATGCTATTGTACAGTAAAAACCACATGCTACACTTCATTCACAGGCAACCGTTATTTATTTAGGGCAAGAAAATTAGGAGTTCACCCTCAACAATGTCTTAAATCAATAACCAAATTATTTGGCATTAAATTAAGTTTAAAGGGTAGTATATATAAAAATATTAAGAAAGTGAGCATGAGGTTAATGAATTCGGTTATCTTAGCCTCCCTAAGTTCAAGAGGGAAGAAACGATCCAGAAAAGCAAACTTGAACTCTTAAAAATCAACCTTAACATCAACAACCCTCTCAATTAACCATTGATTGTACCACACCTGGTCCACATCTTTCAACTAATAAGCAACCAATTTAGCTTTCTCCTCAGAACTCACACCCATGACATTTAACACTTTAGTGAGCCCATCAATAAAGTCTTGGGCATACTCGTCAACTATAGAACCAAAGAACTCTGGTGGATTCATACGAGTGAAATCTCTTACCCTAGAGGCTGGGGTGTTACTATAAGCAGGATTAGCTGGTCGGGCTTGATTAGTCACCATCTGAGCCAACATAGAAACCACATTTTAAAATTCAGCATGAGTCACTTATTCCCCCATAGGTTCTTGAGGGACTTGCTCCTTATAAATCGAGGCCTGTCTAGGAGCTCCTCATGGAAAGACCTTCTGAAAGGGTGACAGGATACCAACAATTCAGGAAATCTCATAAAATAGTTCATAGCATGACACTAGAGATAATATAGTGAGATAATTCCTAAAACATCGTCGTAGCCTCTCACTTATAGATATGGCACACATTACATCGACGAATAAGACTCTACTTGACATGGCATATTGGACTCCGAGGATCATTTATAAACCTAGTGCTTTTACACCATCTTTGTCACAACCTAAAAGTACGGCCTAGATATGATATGGTGAATGAGAACTCGAGAGTCCTCAATCAAGACATCTCAGCATCAATTTACACATCATTGGTTTAGGAGCACGTAGTATAACAAGTAGCACATAGTTCTATGCAATTTTGGGGCTTTGGACTCAAGATATGGGGATGTTATCAAGGAAGGGATTTGCATGAATTACGTAGCGCATAACAAGTACGTTTTAAGAGGAGGGTAAGTATGAATCAAGATATGGGGGCAAGGAGGGACTTAGGACTTCCCACATAAGCACATTCTCATTAAAATCAAGTCAAATAACCTAAGCGTAATCATAGTCAAAGCATGATGTAATCATAGCATCCCAAACAAACATATAACACGGGCGTACAATAGAATCTGAAATGTCCAACAATACCTCTACATAGGATAAGCCGGGAGCCACGACATAACCTGGGCTCACCGTAAAGTCATAAGATAAGATGAAAAAGATATAACAAAACATAATATAGAGAAAGGTGGGTTTTGCCCTTGAAGTAAAGGGCTTACTACTAGCAACAATCCAAGATCACCAAGCTAAGTGTCCAAAGGTGGATAGATATCATCTCCGGCCCCTACATGGTTAGATAATGTAGATAAAAAGTATAGGTTAGCACATATAATGCACTAAGTATGTAAGCATGCAATGCATATGAATATGAACCTACAAACAAGTTATATGACAAGGGCACATATATAAAAAGAAGAGTATAAGAAAGAATAATATATCAATATGCCATGAAATCCATGATTCATGAGATATCATAATGTTTAAAGTATCAAGGATGAGATGTAACCGATATCACAATCCATGCGAGCCAATACATGAACTCCTGATGTCAGGCCCCCACATTAAGATTAGGGTGACTACTTGCCAAGGGTAGCCATACCACACCTTATGACCCGGTTATTTTAGTGTGATGGCCACCAGCCTTACGACCCGATCATTTCAGAAGGATTTTCAAGTCATGTCATATCAAAATACCTATACTGGCACATAGTTCAAGAGAAAGGAGTGGGACCCTTGGGGATAGCCCACTTACTACTACAATCTATTGGTGTTCGGTCGTCATCCCACAAAAATACATATACTTATATATGCTTTCAAACAAAGGATAAGTACTTTCAAACCAATGCAATGTAACGTTGGGCTAAAAACCCAAATTGTAATTCAAGTCTTTTCATATTTAAGATAAAAAGCCAAACAAAAGTTCAAATACCAAGTGCAAGGGAAAATGCATAGGAGTAGGTCATTCAAGAAAAGTGCAAGATGGGGTAATCAGCCAATTATTCCCAAAAACCAAGTCAAGACAAGTTGTGATCACAATCTAGTCATATCCCATGTCGTACAAAAAATCAAGTCAAGTCATGTCAAGGTGAGGTTAAGCCCATATCAAGAGTTTCGTCAAAATCAAGTTTCAAGTATGTATATGCCATGAATGATGATGAGAATAGCATAGGAATTTAGAATTCATAAATTAAACTCATAATTGAAAGAATCCATATGAAATTCAAAGTTAAATCAACAATTAAAAGTCAATTAACATTACCCATGCATAAATTTAAAGCTTAAAGGGACATGCATAATTGAACCTTCATAAAACCAATAAGATTCAACAAATTAGGGCTTAATTCACTTTAAAATCAACAAATATATACAATCCATACTTCAATTTAATTAAATCATTCATAAATTTAAAGACTCAAATTCAAAGTAAGCATAATTTAATAAAATCAATTGAAGAAATTCATTTGGGGCTTCATGTTTAAAAGGAGCTATGAATAAATTCCCACATACCTTGATAATCATGAAGCTTTAGGGAGAAGAGAGATTGAATAAGAAGAATCCTTTGAATTTCAATTTCAATCTTCAAGCTACACTAGGAAGAGAGCCTTTGGAAAAGAGAATTTGAAAATAATCCAAGTGTTTGAAAGAATTTTGAATTGAATGAGGGTGTAAAGGCTAATTCAAGGGTTTAAGAGAGCTTAGGAAGACTAAAACGTCCTTAGGAATAACAAAAAAATATAATTAAACCATTAATGGAATGAGTAAGGAAAACTGGAAACGTCGGCTACAAAGTCAGCTACACAAATCGTGTAGTGACTCACAGCCCGTGAGCTCCACCGTGAGACTACACTTGAAAACCATAACCCGTAAGTAAAAACAAATAGTAAAAATTGGAATGACACCCATACGATTAACTACATGGACCATGAGGGGTCACACGGACTGTGAGCTTCCCCCATGAAGCCACACTTGAAGAATAATTTGTCGATGAAGATCCGATAAGACAATCCCATAATTAGAAAAATTTCTCTGTTACAACTAAATGGATATCCTTATGATTTGTGAGGGTTCACACGGACCGTGATGTGGTCCATGGAGCCTAACTTGGCCCAGGGCCTTAACTATTGGTTGGTAACATCACTCGGACCAGTTTACAGCCCGTGAGGCCTCACACAGTCCGTGAACCCCACTATCTCATTGACGTAATTTCTGGATCATTAACCTTATACATAGAACCAATTTTTAGGGCAAGTCCATCCTGAAATACCTTACCATGCCTCGTGAGAGGTCACACCGGCCGCTTCATAGACCATGAGATGGCACACGACCCGTGAAGGCCAACCTGAGGCAGTGCCTTAACAAAAGTTCTAAAAATGAACCCCTGCGCAGGCAGTCTCACCGGAAAGGCTATAACTTCTTCATCCACACACCGTATCAAGTGAAACTAAGTGCTTTGGAAAAATAACTGAAAGTGCTTCAATTTGGTAGGTTATGGAAATCCCAACTCTTCCCGTTCTAAGAGATATGGCCATTTAAAGTCAGTACTTTCACAAGAAGTCAAGCAAAACTTAACCAATGCAATCTCCTTGAATACGACTACTCAAGAGATACTCGTGAAACATATTAGCCAACCATGAGAGGTTCAAATCAGATCTCAATCAACATTACAATGTTAAAAAAATTTCCGGGTTATTACATCCTCCATCTAATTTGGTACTATTTTGGGACTATTTAAGGACTTGTTTGGTATGTAAAAATGTTGAGAATAGTTTGGTTGATGTAGGAATAGGTGTGGATTTTTGCCGTTGAAATATAGGGAAAGGACGTAATATGATGCTACCTAATTGTATGTTGCTGGGAGTTTTTATATGTTGTACTTGGTAAACTAATGTGGGCTTAGTTGGAACTAAAACAAGTTGAATATGCCATGTATATGGGAATGTATAGTAGACAAACACAATTAGAGAAGGAGAGGTCGAAAAATACTCTTGAATTGATAATAAGAGTTTGCTGCCCGGATAATATATTTTGGTGGAATTGGACTACAAAAATATGTTTATTAGCTATTAATACTAGTTTTATCACCTACTCTATTATAGATAAATATTTGGGGGACAATGAGGTTACTTCAAGTAATAACGAGGTGGTATAACGAGGCATGTAAGGCTACTCAATTTCCTATAATTTTGCATGAAATATAGATTCTTCCTTGGCACATAGAGGTATTTACAAAATCAAACATAATTAATAACCGTGTCTCCACTCTTTAACATGTTCTTATGTTCTCATACATATTGTCAAATCTGCATACATACTTTGGATACCAAGATACATGAGTTCCTTTTTTTTCTAAATAAAGTCCATGTGTTATTTCATCTTCTATGCATTTCATTTGTTGTGTAATCTACTCTTTTTATTGTGGTATTATCCTACATGATTATTTACATGTCACTTGTTATATCTTTAGTTCTACAGCTCAAAATGTTATCACACCAAAAAGAATCATCTTAAAAGTAAGTAAAACATATAAAGTGAAGTTGCTTATTGATGGGTGTTATCCCAGGGGTGAAAGAATCACCTAGCATGGGTCAATCCCATATTACAAGGGGGTATCCTAGGGGTGAAAGGAAAGCCTAACATGGGTTGATCCCGATATTGATTTACCACTGATCAGCTGTTCATTTGTATTATATACTGTGCATAGATTTTATAAAGTAAAGAAAGGTAAAGTAACAAAAAGGACATAAAGTACATGATTCCACAATATGACTAAAGGTGTTCTCTTATCCTTACATCGGTGCATGATTTCATGTAAGTTCTTATTTTATATATAGTACTTCTTGCCTTACATATTAAGTACATTATCTCTTATTGAAATCCCTTACGGTGGATCTGTATTTCATGTTGCTGGTACAGGAGCTAGTAGATCTCCCCAGTAGGAGTACATGATATCCAGCTACTATTATTGAGCATCAGTTGCTTCGAGGTTTTGTGTGTCTAGAATTTATATTTTTGTATTGTATTGTAGTTAGTCATGAGGTGGGGCATGTCCCAACCCTTATAAGATAATTTTCTTTATCTAGAGGCTTTGTAGAATATGTAAAGTAAAATATGGTCATGTCTCATACTTTAGACATCATGGCTCCAATGGCCTAGTCATATGCATTTCCTTTTGGCTTGTTATTACTGTCTACTTTCCTGAAAGCATGTTGAATGTGGAAACACTTTATAATGTTCATAGAGAGCGCATGGATATAGGTTAGTTCTCTCGAGTCTTATCGGAAATAGGTGACATTATGCCTTAATTAGACTTTAGGCCTGACAAAATTTGTATTAGAGCGGGTTATCCTAGGAAGTCTACAAAGCTTGCTTATGGATGTGTTTTGCACCATATTTATTAGCAGGAGACTATGCAATATTTAGGAGTTTTCACTTTATTTTCATTCCTTAGATCGTGCCATAGAGCAAAATGTTGTAGATGAATCATGTCTAACCTATAAATTATTTTGTACAAAACGTATGCTAGAATGTAACAACCCGAAAATTTTTAAAATCTCCTTATTATTAGCCTTATATTATGTACTACTGGTCATGGTTAAGTTTTGGTATCCACGGGTTGAGTTTAAGTGGCCAAATGCAGAACGGGCTAGTTGGTGGCCTAGAGGGACAGTTTTGGCAGTGTACTTTAAATGGTCACAACATATGATGTGGGTTGAACCATATAAGATACTATATATCAAATTGAATATCTTTGAGTTAGATTCATAATGCAACTGGTTTCACTCAATTCAGAGTTTGGATGAGGAAGTTATGGTCCAAACAGTGGAACTGTCTGAAATTCGGAAGACATTGGAGATAGGCTCTGAAAAGTGGCTAAGGGCAGGGACACGGACCCTGAAACTTGTCATGGTATGTGAGGGATGTCGTGGGATGTTACAGTGAGCTAGGGGTGGCCAGGAACTACCCTATGAGACAAGTGTTCGACCACAGACACCCAAATGGTCCGTTTAGTCCTAGATGGCTCGTGTACCGTCCCATCAAGTGGGACAGTAGCTAAGCCAAGCCAGGGAAACGTTTATGGGACTAATGCTAGGCTCATGGGATAGGTTCACGGTTAGTGAACCCCCAGACGGTCAGTCAAGTGTTACAGATAGTCCTCCGAGAGTTCACGTTAGAAATTTGACTAAGTGTTGTTTGATGGAGCAGGCACACTGACTGTGTGGCCCTAGACAGGCACTGTAGCAGACGTCTCGCATTACTTAGTCTCGGAATTAAGGTAAGTGTGACTTGATTCAAGGATCCTCTTTTATCCTTGAAGAACCTATGAACCCTAACTCTTTAAATTTGATTTTTAAGCTTTCAATTAGTTATGGGTTCTTCCAATATT
>JBCEWC010008700.1:0-19630 GCA_038996855.1 Solanum aculeatissimum | reverse complement strand
TTTGTAGCCCCAAATTTTTTATCCCTAGCCCCCCTGAATTTCTACTTAAAAAAACAGTTTGCCATTTTACAAGATGTCCCCTTTGGGATGGGAAGAAACCACATGGATTTCAGTTGACTAAGACAGAGAATCTGACTGTACTAATACAGAATCTCATCCAGTTGATCCACTTAGGTCCAAAACCCATCTTCTTTAGCATCATTAAGAGGAAATTCCAGCTGAGATGATCATAACCTTCTGAATATCAAGCTTACATAGGATTCCTGGGAGCTTGCTTCTTTGCCTGGATTCCACACATTCATTTGCAATCAACACAGCAGCCATTATTTGTCTTCCTTTGATGAATGCCATTTGTTGTCTGTCAACCAATCTATGTACGACCTTCTTTAACCTTTCTGCCAACATTTTTGCCATGATCTTGTATACCCCTCCTATGAGGCTGATTGGTCTAAAGTCTGTTATTTCCATAGCTCCTGCTTTCTCTGGTATCAAAGTAACAAAGGTGGCATTAATGCTCTTCTCAAAAGTTTCTAACCTATGAAAATATTGAATTGTTTCCACCAAGTCAGACTTAATGATTTCCCAGCAATAATTAAAGAAAGCCATGGTGTACCCATCCGGGCCTGGTGCCTTGTCTGTTGCACATACTCTTATGCTTTCCAGAATCTCCTTCTGTTCAAAAGGTGCCTGGAGAAGGTTGTTCTCTTCTTCATGGATCACTGGACAGTTGTGCATCTCCAGGAATGGTCTCCACTCTTATACAATCTTACAAATGATCAAACCATAATTCATACACAAAATACCAGAATATCCTAAGGCGCCACACTGATAAGCTGCATATTTACATGTTCTTTTTATAAATAAATGTTTGTGATTACGAACTTCCAAATATACATGATTTCATAAAAATTCACTAGTCAACAATAGTAGTAACTTGTTATTCTTAATCCTTTTGACACGATACGCATAATCTCTTCACGCCGAACATGAGTCCCTTTTTTTTTTTGCAAAATTTAAAATGGACTTTTTCTTTACAAAATACAAACATATGAGTCAAGTTTTCATTCAATAGAATTTGAAGTCATGATTTGGAATCCCAAATCATAATAATATGTTGATGGCCCAATTTGAAGAGCAGAATATCATAGATAACACTGGGTATTGCTCTGGGGAGAAGGAACGGCCTGATGGATTCACAATGGCCTTTTTTAGCCATTGTTGGAGCATCATTAGTAATGAGGTAGTGGCAGCTGTTAAAGTTTTTTGAGGTATTTGAAAGAAGCATAAATGCTATTTTTGTGGCCATACACCCTAAAAAGGTGGGAGCAATGGAGTTAAATGATTTTACACCTATAAGTCAAGTGTGGGGAAGGGGAGCATACAAAATCATTGCCAAGCTTTTTGCCGAAAGACTGAAAAGAGTGATGCATAAGCTGGTAAACAAACAACAGATGGCCTTCATCAAGAACAGACAGATCATGGATGTAGTGTTAGTGGCAAATGAATGTGTAGACTCAAGATAAAAAGACGAACAAGTAGGGATTCTATGCAAGCTGGAATCCATAAAGCATATGATCACCTGAACAGGAATTTCTTAATGAATATGCTACGGAGGATGGGTTTTAGCACATAGTGGCTCAGGTGGATCAGAAAATGCATCAAGACAGTAAAGTTCTCAGCATTCATAAATAGGATTCCAGGTGGGTTTTTCTCTTCCTATTGGGGACTAAGGCAAGGGAATCCGCTGTCCTCTTTCCTTTTCATCCTAGACATGGAGGGACTGAGCAGTCTTATACAAACAGCAAGAGGCTTAGGTTGGGTTTGAGGATTCCAAGTAGGAGACGGTATAGGTGACAATTTAGAGATTACATATGTAGAATATACAGCTAACACCTAGTGTTTTGTGGACCACTGAGGAGCAGATGTTGATTCTCAGAGTCATCTTCTTCAACATCTTTGAAGCAGTATCTGGTTTGCATATTAACTGGGGTAAAAGCTTCATTTACCAAATTAATACAGTTCCCAACAATTAGAGATAACATATCCACAATATACAGATAATACCTAGTGTTTTGTGGAGCCACTGAGGAGCAGATGTTGATTCTCGGTCATCTTCTTCAACAACTTTGAAGCAGTATCTTGTTTGCATATTAACTGGGATAAAAGCTTCATTTACCAAATTAATACAGTTCCCAACATTGAGAATTTGGCAGAAATGTTAGGGAGAAAAGTGGTAGAACTCCCCATAATTTACCCGGGAATGCTTTTAGGAGTTAAGAGCAAATCCAAGGACATCTGGAGTGGGGTGACAGAGAAAAGTGAGAAAAAATTGGCAAACCGGAAAAGTCAATACATATCCTCACAGCATACAAGATTCTCTTCCTTCACATATGATGTCAGTCTTCCCTACCCCAGCCAGTATGACTAAATGATTAGATGCTACCAGGAGAAATTTTCTATGGCAGGGAAGTGAAGACAAGAAGAATTATCACTTCGTGAAATGGGGGGAGCTACAAGTAAGCAAGAGAGGAGGGGGTTTGAACATCAGAGATCTAAATATCTATGCTAAGAGCTTGATGATGAAGTCATTATGGAAGTTTGCATCCCCAGAAGAAGCTCAATGGAAATAGGTGACTAGAGCAAAATATGGCATGCAGGATAGACGGATGGCAGAGGAAGTGACCACTCCTTATAATTGCAGTGTATGGAGATCCATTAGAACGTACAACAATTAGTTTCTAATTGTCACGACCCAAATCTATACCCTAGACGTAACCGGCACTCAGAACCATTGCTGGCCTGAGTGAAACCTTGGCTTGGCATGTTATAAGACTGAATACTGACTAATGTGGAAGCTTATAAAAGATGAGCATGCAATACAATAACTTAGAAAAACAACTTAATACCTTTATAAAATAATAATATTATGAAGTTTGTATAATATACATATGTTTATCAAATAATGAAAAAAGCTGCTACTCAATCGACTCGTCTATGAAGCCTCTAACATACCTAATGGTAGGTCACCGCAAGACCCCACGCAACCTAAATGCTCTACCAACAAACTATACTAACTACTGATACTCAAGATAAACCGGAGCCCTCTGACACCAAGTTTGTCACGATCCAAGTACACCTTGACGTGGCCGGCACTCGAAACCATTGTCGGCCCAAGCAAACCCTTGGCCTGGCATACTATAAATTGAATACTGACTAATAGAAGCTTTTGAAAGATGAGCATGCTATGCGAAAATCTCATATAAGTATACAATGCATATACTTGTAAAACAAAGCCATAACTCAACTAACTTGTCTATGAAGCCGTCAACATACTGAAGATTGCTTACTAGGATAACATCCCAGGCAATCTGAATACTCTACTAACATCATATGCTAACTACAAATACTTAAGATAAACTGAAGCACTTTAAAAGCAAGGAGGTCTCACCAAAGCTGGATGAAGGTGATCCTACTGATGCGTCTGTTATTGATCTGGAATCTTTGAATCTGCATCATTAAAAGACGCAGCATCAAATGACGTCAGTACATAGAATATATAATATGTATAATAGTTGAATGAAACAACTAGCTAATACTAAACATACGGAGTTGAATGAATAACTCTTAAAGATAGATTGAAAGAAGGTCTACGAGGTACTCCCTCTGTCCCTTTTTATGTGGCACCCTTTCCTTTTTAGTTCAGCCCAAAAGAATGTCACTTTTCTATAGTTAGAAACAATTTAACTTTAAAATTCCCCTTAATGAAATAAATCTCAGCCACAGAAATATCTAAGAATTGTTTTAGACCACAAGTTTCTGAACTCTTCCTTTTTTCTTAAACATCGTGTCAAGTCAAAAGGTGCCACATAAAATGGGATAGAGGGAGTACTATAATGTAATGACCCCCAGTTTAGGATCCTTGAGTGCAGAAAAGTTAAGCAGAAAAATGACCTGAAGTCTGGTTTACGAGGGGCACTTACGGCCCGTAAGTGCACATACGGTCCATATGTTGGGTTCTTAAATATGAACTTCAGGAAAGGAAAAACGTTTTCAAGTGTGGGGCAACCCACGAACCAAGTGACGGCCGGTATGATACCTTATGGCCTGTAGATGGTTTCGTGAGTGGAACCCCAGACATGAAGGAAATTTGGAGTTTGTTGGAAGGTGACTTACGTGTTATCAGATGGAACGCGAAGTATGATATGGCCCGTAACATGTGTTTGTGGCTTTGAGTTCAGCAAAGTCAGTTTTCAGGAATTCCAGATGAGATATCAGACGAAGGGACTGACGGCTCGTGGATCGACTTATGGCCCGTAATCGGGGTTTCGTAGGTCAGATCTGGCAGTTTTAATGAGGGGCAGTTTTGTCATTTTTGTCCTTTCTATTCCTAAACTATGTTGTTTTGGGGACGGGAAAAAGGTCCTAAAACGGCCTTAAAGCCCTAAGATCACCCCTCATTCTCTCATTCTTTCAATTCCCAAATTCTCTAAGGCAAAGGCTCTCAAGAACAAGGCTAGGGTTTCCAAGATTTCCTTCTCAATCCTACAAGTTTGTTCTCTCCAATTCTCCTAAGGTATGTGAGTTGATTTATAGGTATCCTTTCACCCATATAGTTCCCTTTTAAGTATTTTACCTTTTCTTTAAGTTCCTTTAAGATATTATGCATGTTTATGTTAATTTCATGATGTTTAAGTCATTAAATGATATTCATGATATCCTATGATTATTTTACTAAGTATATATGCAAGTTTGAGTTGTTGATAATGACCCAATAATGGGTTTTGATGATGATAAAGTGTGGGCGTTTTCGATGGTCCTTTAAAGAGAAATTTCCTCATGTCTCATATGTTTTATGATTGTTCCATTTTAAAAGTAAGGCCCACCTAGTTTTCAAGTAAAGCTATGCATGATTTAAGATGATGATTAGGGCACTAAAGATGAGTTTTAAAGATAAGTTTGTCAAATATATAAACATGTTGACAATTGCCCTAAAAGATGTTTAAGAAAGGTTTTAAGATGAAAGAACAATACTCACTTGGTGATTCCTAAGTTCGAGCTACTCTTATGATTGCTACTTATGATTCTAAGTTATGTTTTAAAGATTATGTGGGATGACTTAGCACCAAATGTCGCATTGAGGTAGGGTTTAGTAAGGGAATCTTAGAAGCAACCCTTTGTCACATTAACTATGTGCCACCATAGGAGCCTTGGTAGGCTAGGCTAGTGGATCCACCTAGGCTCCACTTTTCATTTTATTATGTATCTTAGTTTTATTTTGAGACGATGTACTTATGGCCCTATTGAGGCTTTTACATTCTATGTTATTTTATTTTGGATTCTTTTCTATTTGATGGAAACCGACCATACCGATTTCGTCCGTCTATGTCGTAGTTGGTATGCCTATAGACAAAATGAATGTTAGTTATTTCCATTGCATTTAATGTTGCTTCATTGCTAAAAATGGCTCATAGCTCCTATCCCTTAATTTTTCCGCAAAAGTTTTTATTTAATGCCTATGAATGCTTAAGATGCTTGAGATGGCCTTGGGTGAGGTGCCTTCGGGTATCTCATTTGCCGTGTGACAACTAGGCCCCTAGGTCGAGTCATTACATATAAAATAAGATTTTCAATTGAAAAGCCCGGACGTGTTCTAAAATTGATTAATTGAAACATGATATTAGAGTATCTGAGATTTGGAAGAGAAAAAGCATAAAACAATGTGCAAGTTGTTTAAAAACACTTTCACAGTGTGATTATATAGAAACTATTTTCATGACTTGAACTAAAAACATGTCTAACACTGTAAACCTGAGAAATCATCATATCTATGTGGCGGGCAAGATGAGGAAAGCCAGACTGAAATGGCTTGGGCATGTGAAGAGGAAGTGCATAAATATCCCATTGAGGAGGTGAGAGGTTGGTTGTAAGGGTACGCAGAAGAATAAAGGTAGGCCCAAAAAATATTAGGGAGAGTTGATTAGATAAGACATAGTGCAGCTTCATGTTATCGAGGACATCACTCTAGATAGGAAGGAGTGGAAGTCATGGAAGGCATCAATGCATGTGTCAGGGACAAGGCTCCAGGTCCAGATGGTTACAAAATGGAGTTTTTCAAACGATCTTTAGCCATCATCAAGGTGGAACTAGTAGCAACTTATCAGAACTTCCATAAAAGAAGCTATTTTGAAAAAAGCTTCAATCCACTTTTGTGGCTCTAATACCAAAAAAGTGTGGGAGCACTAGAATTGACTGATTTTAGACCTAATAGCCTGATTGAGGGAATATACAAAATTACAGCTAAGATCCCTGGTAGAAAGACTGAAGAAGGTGATCCATGGTCTAGTGAATAGACAACAAATGGCCTTCATCAAAGGGAGGCAGTTTATGGATATTGTATTGATAGCAAATGAATGTTAAAATCAAGGCAGAGAAGTTGCAAACCTGGGATTGTTTGCAAACTAGATATCCAAAAAGCATATGGCCATCTAAACAGGAATTTTCTCATCCAGATGCTTGGTAAAATGGGATTTGGCAGCAAGTGAAATAGCTGGATCAAAATATTGTATCAGTACTGTTAAGTTCTCTATCCTAATCAATAGAGCTCCCAATGGCTTTTTTTCCTCTCAGAGAGGCCTTGGGCACGGAGATCCTTTATCTCCATTTCTATTCATTATTGTTGTAAAATTAGGACTTGGCCTAGCTCACACTCCAAAAGCTAGCTAAAAGGGAGGAGGATTGCCCAAGACTTATAAGGAGTCCACCCATCTCATTAACCACCAATGTGGGACTTTTGTTATTCTTCAACACCCCACCTCACGTCTAATGCTTAGCATCTGGTGCGTGGGCAACTTTTAATTTTCGAGGGCCCCAACATTGGGTGAGATGGGTCCTGCTCTGATACCATGTAAAATTAGGTCTTGGGTCTAACTCGCACCCCAAAAGCTAGCTCAAAGGGAGGAGGATTGCCCAAGCCTTATAAGGAGTCCACCCATCTCATGAACCACCAATGTGGGACTTTTGTTATTCTTCAACAATTGTTATGTAAGGAATGAGCAATTTAATTAACATGGTTGTTAGAATAAGAATAGGTAAATACAATCCTACTTAGAATAGAAATAGGAATAATAATAGTATATAGAATCCTACTTGAAAAAGGATTGTATTATTGTATCCTAGTTGGAAAAGGAGTCTAATATAGTATCTATTTTATAGGGTCTCAATGTAATAATGTAGACAACAATTTAATAATATTCTTCTCCAATATTTCTCACATGGTATCAAAGCTTCTACGGCCCTGGTAAAAAATCAAAGAATTTTTGTTGTCGGCGGGCGGCTATGACCCATATATGCTGCCCGTCTGGCCAATGGTAATGTTAACAAAAGTAGAGTCAATGATATATGTATGATTCTCATATTCAAGGGAACAAAACTCAGTCAAGCAGGTCACTGTGCGTCATTTTTCGGTAACTTTCTAGGGTTGTTTTGTGTCAACCCCACATCTGTCAGTGTTTGAATAGCACCGTGCCATCATTTCGGTGACTACTTTTTCATCTAATTTGCGTAGTACCGTGTCATCTTTCTGGTGACTACTTTTTCATATTTATCATATGTAGCACTGTGCCATCTTTCCGGTGACTACTTTCTCATATTCGATTTGCGTAGCACCATGCATCTCTCCGGGCTAATTTTCATATTCAATTTGTGTAGTATCGTGAATTTTTCGAATTACTTTCTCATATCTGAGTTGCACAGCACTGTGTCTTTTTGGTGACTCAGATTTGATTTGTGTAGTTCCATGTGTCTTTTCGATGACTCCCCAAATCTAATTTGCGTAGGGTCGTGCCATCATTCTAACCCTACCCATATAATTTCACATTTTAGTAGGGTTGTGCCATCACTCCGACTCTACCCATATAATTTTCTTTCTCAGTAGGGTCGTGTCGTCATTCCGACCCTATCCATATAATTTTATTTATCAATTTATAACCACTTTTAGACATCAAATTTAATAATTCGACGCATGAGCAAGTTTCGACCACTTTTAAAGTGACTTTCTTGGAGCAATTTAGAGATGATCCACATTTTCATTCTCCATTGACCTTTTAATCAATTGAGCATTAAGAATGCTTTTCTCCGTGATGATCTCGAGGAAGAAATCTTTATGGAGCAACCACCTGATTTTGTTGCTCAGGAGGAATTTGGTAGCCTTGAATGTCGTTTGTGTAAGTCACTCTATGGTATGAAACAGTCTTCTGAGCTTGGTTTGGGAAGTTCAACACTGTAATTCAAGAACCTATCACATTGTGTTTTATCAACATTGTGCATCGAATCCAATATTTCATGAGAAGACTAAGCACACTGAGATTGATTGTCGATTTTATGAAGTCGAGTGATCAACTTACAAATATCTCACCAAGCTCTTCATCGATCCTCGTATTAATTACATTTGTAACCAGCTAGGTACATATGACGTGTATGCACTAGCTTGAGGGGGAGTGTTAGAATAGGAATAGATAAATACAATCCTACTTAGAATAGGAATAGGAATAACAATAGTATATAGAATCCAACTTGAAAAAGGATTGTATGATTGTATCCTAGTTGGAAAAGGAATCGAATATAGTATTATCTATAAATAGGGTCTCAATGTAATAATGTAGACAACAATTTAATAATATTCTTCTCCAATATGGCAAAAGAGAAGAATTGGATCAGGGAATTCCAAGTAGGTGACTTAAACAATATGGAGATTACACATCTTCGATATGCAGCTAACGCCTTAGTATTTTGTGAGGCAGCACATGACCAAATCAGGATGTTGAGGGTGAACTTTGTCATATTTGAAGCAGTGTAAGGGTTGCATATTAATTGGGGTTGTCAACACAGTGAATGCAATTGAAAGCGTAGCTAATACTTTAGGTGGAAAGGTTGGTGATTTCCAACTACCTATCATGCCTCTGGGGGCCAAAAGCAAATCAAAAGGGATCTGGAATGGAGTATTGGAGAAGTGTGAGAAGATGCTTACCAATTGGAAATGCCAATACTTATCATTAGGAGGCACTCTGACACTAGTTAATGGTGTACTTGATGCTCTTCCCTCCGATATGATGTATGTTTTTCCTATGCCAGCTAGTGTCTCCAAACGTATTGATGTTCTGTGGAGGAAATTTCTATGGCAAGGTAGTGAAGACAAGAGAAAGTTTCATTTAGTCAACCAGGAACGTCTTTGGATTTGAAGCAGACATGGGGTTCTCCCATATTGTTTGTGAGAAAGAAGGATTCATCACTTCGGATTTATGTGGATTATTGGCAATTGAATAAGATGACCATCAAAAACAACTGTTTACCTGGGATTCCCATTGGGCTCAAAACCCAAGGCATTAAAGATTTGGGATAACATCATTGAGAAGACAGAAAAGAAGCTGGCTACGTGGAAGGAACAATATCTATCTTTAGGAGGCAGGCTCACTCTAATCAACTCTGTGCTAGATTCATGGGCCACCAATGTGATGTCCCTCTTCCCTATGCCTGCCAAAGTACTCAAAAGTTCTTGACAAATTGAGAAGAAACTTCCTATGGCATGGCAACAAGGAGCATAAAGGTTATAACCTAGTGAAATGGAACATAGGGCAACAGAGCAGGCAGCAGGGAGGTATGGGGGTCAGAAATCTACTCTACAAAATAGCAGCCTTCTAAAAAGATGGTTGTGGAGATACGCTGAGGACAAAACAACCCTGTGGAAGAATGTAATACAGCAGAAACATGGACAAAATGGTAAGTGATGCACCGACGAATCCACCGACATTATGGAACTGGATTATGGAGGACTATCAGGTCCCTTGGACCAACCTTGGGAAGGACATTACCTTCCAAGTGGGCAATGGCAGAAAAATCCTTTTCCGGAAGGATAATTGGGATGGTCAAGGCACTTTGCAAGAGGCTTTCCCCACCCTCTTCAACATCAACACCAATCAAAATAGCACAAAAGAAAATACCTGGACAGCTCAGGGATGGAACCTAATTTTCAGGAGGTTTTTGAATGATTGGGAGGACGAGAGAGTGGCTGCTCTACTTGGCAGAATAGGAACCTTCACAGGGACCAAAATGACCCTGATATCATCAAATGGAGTCAAACACAAATGGCAAATTCTCAGTCAACAGAGTCTACAGGAGGGCCCTTTCTAAACAGACAGGAAGGGTCAGAGGTCCCTGGAAAGCTATATGGAGAAGCACTGCACCTAATAAGGTGAAATATTTCTCTTGGTTGGTAGTAAGGAAGGCATGCCTTGCCCATAAAGCTTTCTAGAAAAATAATCTATCCTTAGCTCCCGTATGCTCTCTTTGTATGGAAGCTATTGAAACAAAAAAGCCACCTTTTCCCTCCACAGCAAGGCAACCTCTCAAGTCTGGTCCTTATTCATCACCTTGGCTGGGGAAAGCTGGACAATGCCAGAGCAAACAAAGGGGAGAAAGCAAAAGCCAAAAGAAATGGTGAAAAAAGGTCCCAGCTTGCATGTGGTGGACTAAATGGAAGGAGAGGAATGAGAGAATCTTCAAAAGCAGATCAAACGTCTTTCAAAAGATCAAAGGAAAATGTATCTCTACTATATGTTTTTGGTGTAATGAGCAATATATAGTAGATGAAATACAGATAGTGGATTTCCTAGGTTTGTTGTAATTAGCTAGCTATGTAATCACACTTTTGGAGGTGGCCAGCATATGATGCTGATGAATACACGTTACCAGTCTCAAAAAATAGTGAGCAAGGAAATAGGGGGACTGATATCAAGAACCAGAAGAAACAAAACCAAAGCTTAATGCTGAAATGGTTGTGGAAGTTTGCAAATGAAGATGGCATGCTCTGGAAGGATGTGATTACTGCTAAATATGGGATGGAGGACAAGTAGATGACAACACAAAGTAACTACTCCATATAACTTCACTGTATGGAGGGCCATCAGGAATCTATGGCCAGTGATACAAGCAAGAACCTGAGTAAAGGTGGGAAATAGTAGGAAGATCTCCTTCTGAGAAGACAACTGGAATGGGACAATAGTTTTGAGACAAGCACATCCTGCCCTATTTTCACTATGCCAATGGCATATGCCAATGGCAACAGGCAATTGTAGCTAATATGCGGACTGGACAAGGATAGAACCTAGGCCTAAGAAGACAACTAAATGACTAGGAGATTGTAAACGTGACAGAACTACTCAGCTATCTAGCAGTTCACACAACTCTTGCTGAGGAAAATGATGTGTTATTATGGCAGGAGAATAGCAAAGGTGGCGTCTCAGTTAAGTCTGGTTATAAGGCCCTTACAAGACAGGGGGACAGGAGAAAGATTGGCCATGTAAGATGATAAGGAAGCCTAAGGTGCCTTACAAAGTGAACTGTTTTACTTGGCTCTTGGCAAAAGAAGTTGTTCTAACCATGAGAACCTGAACAAGAGAGGTTATCAGTTGGCCTCTTGGTGTTATCTGTGTGGGGAACAAGCCGAGACAGTCGACCATCTTTTCTTACTTTGTAAATGGACAGAATAACTATGGAGAATGTTCCCTAGCCTGAAGGGGATCAGGTGGGTGAAACCAGGATGTAATAGAGGAGCACTTAATAGCTGGAATAGGGATGGAAACGTCACAAAGAAGTTGTAGAGATGGAAGATTGTCCCAGCATACATTTGGTGGTCAATCTGGAAAGAGAGGAACAATGGGAGCTTTGAAAATGTACAAAACAGTCTTCAGGATGTCAAAATGAAGCATTTAGCTTTATTTTACTTTTGGTGTAAACATAGTTTATTAGCTAAAACAGAAGATATCTTTAATGTTCTAGATTGTATGTGGCCAACAGATATAGTTTTGAGCTTTTGATAGATTGTAATACTTTTGAAGGGGAACTACAACTTTGGTTGTAGTATTCCTGTGGATATATAGAGCAAGATTACCAGTTTCAAAAAAAAAAGTGTTGTCTTGCCTTGTGAAGGTCTAGGCTTGTTAGTGCATATAGAGTGGTTGTACTAGTCATACCTGTTTAGTTATGGCCATACATTGTTTGTATATTTCAATTATCACACTATTTGTTGTTGTTATTGTTCTTTCCTATAATACTTTACACTACGTTTCTTACAAACTGTTGTACTTCCCCATTATTTTCTTCTTCTTTTACTTAGGTTTGATGCACTTGAGCAGAGGGTCTTTTAGAAATAGTCTCTCTATCTCTACGAAGCAGTGGTAAGGTTTGCGTACAATTTACCCTCCCAGACACCAATTAGAGGGATTTCACCAAGTATTTTGTTGTGTATGTGGTACAATCAGGTCGAATAAACCATCATAGCCTATCCTTCTAGAATCCATTGAATGCTGAGAACCATTATTCGATTGTTTTCTTCTCAACCTCTCCTCAGTCACTAAACTGGATAATTGAACTCCACCTTCTCGAAATCAGATTTCATAAAGTCAAGTCGAAGGTGAATGAATACTTGGGTAATAAAAAAGTCTATGATTCTCATCTTGAAAAAAGAATTTAAAGCTAGGGGACCTCCTATAACTACACCACCAAGACCGAGTAACAGAACAACAACCGGAGCAGCAATAGACAGAATGCAAAAGACATATGATAGAATCGTAACTATAGAATACGACCCTAATCAAAATGTGTTGGCTCTCTACTCCCCTATATTTTTGGTAAAAATAGGTGTGCGCAATGTGGCCGGAATGGTTTGTCTAAAATATTTGGTTGTAAAAGGTTTCGCCTGAAAGAGAAGTATGCAATAGGGATTTGGATAGACACTCGAGGAATAAACTATGTTTTAAGACCGTATGAAATAAAATTTACCTGCACTTATCAAAAAATATATGTTGGTTAAATATCTTGTACAAAACAGGACGAATGGAATAATTAGGACGTTCTTAGTTGTTCCAATTATTCTTCCTTTGATTTTAATAATTGTTATTAAATGTCATTGCTTCGTTGCTTAAAAGGATTTAAAGTGAAGGGTCATGGCTTCATGGATGAAACATGCACTTTAAATAAATTTGTGCTTCAAACAGTGAGGCGCAAAATGATCCCAACAAGAAAGAGGTTGATTCTTTAAATCTTAACATTGAGCATTTGATGTAATACAGATATTATTGCATATGAGATGTTTAAATTTGATTATATAGTACTAAAATAATATAAGTATCCCAATTTTTAAATTTTCACAAATTACCACGCCTTATTTCACTCTAACTGATGAAATTTTTTATCTGTTAACTTAAAATACACAATTTTATATAGCAAAAATGGATAAGTAATTAACATAAGATGGTCACTTGTCTTTTGCAACTGCTTATGTACAGCCAATCATAAAACAGTTATCAGTGTATATTAATCAATCTCCCTATAAATACACATTCTTCAACCATGGATCCTCCACTGGTTGGGAGCTTAAGGTTTCATTTTCTATTTCACTCCTGATGGCATTCTTTCCACACCTATCACTGTTTTATTTTTTAAAATTTATTTCTTTGTGACAGGCATTAACAGTGAACTAGTTACAGGTGAATGAATAATTCCAAATCCTCTATTCGACAAAAAAACCGCCCCAGAACTAGCCAAGCATTCAAAAATAGAGTGGAGTTGCAAGAGGCCAGCAGCCACACAACAGAAAAAGAAAAAGAAAAATCTTATATAGCATTGTTTTAGAATTGCAACTACTTGAACTAATACTCAAGGGTATCACAACCATCTGCATCTGAAGATTGAGAGGAGCACCCTTTTGTTTCATGTATCTAGTTTTCCCCTGAATTGTTACTTGAAGTATCAGAAAGAAGTGTGGGCAATAATTAGAAGGCAAACTGATGATCTAGGTTGTCCAGCAGATTCTTTAGCCTATCCAAAACTTCGGCAGCTTTGGCCTTAGCTGACAGAGCTTCCTTGACCCTAATGTTGGTGTGTTAATCCTGCCCACAACGGCGACATTGTGGACAGACTCAAAAGCAATGCTAGCAGCAACAAACAACTGTTTAGCCAACTGGAGGTTGATTTCAATGATTTTATTAGCATCATTGGGAGTAACATAAAAGAAAGTGAAATCAGGGTTGGAACAAGGAGGGCATAAGTAACCAGAGGTGGGGGAAGCAGCATCAAAGACACAAGAGAGGTGTGAAATGGACAAAAAGTAGCTTTCTGGATGACATATGGTGTGGACAGGAGACACTCAAACATGCTTCCCTGTACTACATAATCTGAGCCAAGCACAAGAAGCAACAGCGGCAGAACTATGGACTGGAAAGGGTGGAACCTGTTTTTGAGAAGGAACCTAAATGATTGGAAGATGACAACCATACCAAGATTTCATGACACAATGAATATAGCAACCAACCTGACAAGAGAAGAAGATGGACTAGTATGGAAAGGGGAGAGGGGGAGAACTCACTGTAAAATCTGCATACAAGAAGGATGGTCCAGGAGGAGGATCTGGAAAATAGTTTTTCCCTATACTTCACATGGCTTTTATCAAAAGGAGGTAATCTTGACACATAAAAACTTGAACAAGAGGAAATTTAATCTAGATTCTAGATGCTATCTATGTGAAGAACAGATGGAGACAATCAACCATCTCTGTGGCAGATGTTCATCCACAAGAGGAAGATCAAGTGGAAAAAGCCTGGGAGAATCATAGAAGTCCAACGGTGTTGGAACAGGGATGGAAATGTAGGAAAAAAATGAGAAGAGATGGAAGATTGTCCGAGCTTGCATTTGGTGGACAATTTAGAAGGAAAGGAAAATCAAAGATGTTTTGAAGGAAAACAGAACAACATTCAGAAGACAAAGATAAACTGCCTAAGGCTTTACTATTTTTGATGTAAGCAAGTAGTGATAGGAGATACTGAAGATGTGTTTAATGTTATTGATTGGCTGTAACTAGAAATTCCTAGGAATGATGTAAGTAAAACTTTTTGTAGGGGGACTACACTTTGATGTAGTATACCTGTGGATATATAGAAGTAAATGTTACCTTGCTCAAAAAAAAATAGAGGGGCATTTTAAGCAAAGGAGACACCGGCGAGGGGGAGAAAGGTTGTGGAGGAAGATCGAAGCAAAATTGGATAGAAGGAACTGGTGTAGAAGTCCAGTACGCAAGCAAAGCAAAGATGGCGGTGGAGACCTCTCCAGGGGAGAAGGTGGAGGATGAAGGAGTGAGTGGTGGCGCAAACCGCGCATAGGTGGCCGAAGACTCCTTCATATGGCTCCTCCTCCACCTACTGCAGCACAAGATTAAACAATTTACTCCATCCGTATGGCTTATCGTAATCGAAATCTCGCATTTATTTATACGAACTGATATAAGAAACTTGTTGATACTCAAGGTTGGCATTTGGACATGCTATTTCATCTCATGATTACAGATCATGAGATAAAAATCTCAAATTCTCCAAAAAACTTGATTTGAAAATTCCATAAATTTCAAATACAAAAATTAACCCACAAATTTATATTTTATAAGAAAAATTATCATTTCATATCTGACTAACCATTTATTTCATATGTAAACAAAATTTATAGTTAATATTATCCATACTATGTGGGAGGTTATATTAAAAGTAGTACACTATAACTCATGTTCAATTTTACTTTTTTATTGAACTAAAATTCAATTTATAAAATGTTGTATTTTTTTAAATAGCTTTATGATAGTTTATATATTTTTGTTATGAACTTTTGCTTATTTGGTCAGATTGTATAAAATTTTGGCAATTTTGATAGTTTTCTTAACTTATGAATTTTTATGTTTATGAGCAAAGGTTACAACCAAAAAATTCAAACTGCACGCCGAAACAAAACTTCAATTTCATCTCGTCTCACATGGCCAAACGGACCCCAAGTATCCAAACTCCTCCTTGCTCTCCTATGTTCTCTCAGTGCAGTCATGTCTAAAGAAATAGATACACATTTCCTTTGGTACTTGGAAATTGTGAAATATCACAAAGATTTGTTCCTATTACCTGCAGCAGCCACTTCTCTTATCTCTATCTATCTTTTCCCTCTCTGTAGATTCTACTTACACTGGACCTGATCATTGTGTGGATATTTCCTAGTAGAACCCTCATCAGCAACGTTTCGTGTGCTTCCATAATTGCAGTAGCAGTAAATTTTTAATCTTTTTAAGCAAACTTTGTTATCCTATCTCACTTCGCTTTGTCAAACAGGACATGTTTTCATATGGAAAAAAAAATCAAAACAAGGAAAACAAACAAGAGCCAGAAATTACCTTTTTGCTATGTACAATAGCAAAATTGGCATCAAGTAGTTGACCAAGGCTGCGATCAACGAGATGAATACACATTATCTCGATCTATGTCAATGACTCGCCATATGTAAGTAACCTTGTACATTCGCCCTCAAGGTAGTGCAAACTTTCTGTGTATAATCCAGTATCTCTGTTGCATCCAGACTCTCTGATATATTCTCCCGTACAGCTTCTAGCAGTTCCATCCATGGCGGAATTTTCACCATTGACGACGTTTCCCTTTTTTGCTTCATTCCTCACATTCATTGTTAACTTCTGGGGTTACAGTTGCTTAGAGGGGAAGGAGTACTTTGGGGGAATTTCGAGGCACTATTTGGTGATGTGTATTTGAAGAAAATAAAATGTGAGATAAGTATTAAAAATATTGTTAAAATTGGCGCGAATTATTAATTTTGTCTCACGATCTTAAAAATAGTTTGTGAATTTAAATATATTTTAAATCTTGCAAATATGAATGAAATCCTTATTTTCAACACTTTTTTCATTATTTTACGAAACGTATAACAGTTTGAAATCACTTGTTATGTTATATGGAAGATCGAAAATTTACTTAAATTTAATCAAATAAATAGATAGATGTTTTTTGAAGCTATCGATAGTTCAGAAATAAAATTAATAATTTGCGTCAAGTTTAGAAATTTTTCAATACTTCTCTCGTTTAAATTATGTAGTTATTAGTAATGAATTAATTAGGAATGAATTTATGTATTATTTTGCTAATTTAATATAATTACATTGTATGTGTGCATTATATCAACCCGTCAATTACAGTAAAATGTATAAAAGAAGAAAAATTATTGAAAAATAATTGACTTTAAATATAATGTAATATTTTTTTCTTTGATTTAACAACAACTTATTCAGTGAAATCCTACAAGTGATATTTGAGGAGAGTAAAATGTATGCAAACCTTATCACAACCTCACGGAGATAGAGAGGTTGTTTTCGGAAAACTCTCGATGCAAATATACCCTCAACGCAGACCATTCTTTGATTTCAATAATGAAAAATATAAGACTTTTTTTTTATAAATATCTGAAATGACTCTTAAACTATAATCAAATTTGCAATAACACATTTATATTTTGTTGGGGGTGTAATATCCTCGTGGATATTTTATGGACATTTATCCAATGTGACATAAATCAAAATTAAATTTGATTATTAAAAAAATACAATGATATACAAGATTGAATTTCAAGAGATCTAGCTAATTTTTTTGTGAAAAAATTAAAATGTGAAGGGAAGAGTTTTAAATTTTTCTTTGTGTGTGTAAAGAGTGTACTAGTGATAATGATTCAACCCCACTTATCTTTTTGTTATTTGATTGGTGTGTATGTGCAAACAAAAGGGAAAAGGGTCATATATACCTCTAAACTTTATGAAATTGTCGGGATATATTCCCGTTGGAAGTTTAGCTCACTTGTACCCTCGTTGTCCAACTTTTCACATATACATGCCCCTATAATTGTTGGTTGCTTTGCTGGAAATACTTAGCCCCTTTAAAATAATAGTTGCCATTGTCAAATTCTTTTTTACTTTTCACACGACATTTATATTACATTAAATATTGAATACACACACCCCTTCTGAGATATATGTCTCATAAATTTTATTCGACCCAAAAATAATTTCTTTTAACCTATCCCCAAAGTCCTAATCAATCACCAAATTTCTTCATTACATTGTGCGCAGGCCGCAGCTGGATTGAAAAGAAGACTTCTTCCACCAAATTTCAATCGCTTCTTCCGTCAAGTTTTTGTCATCTTTCTCCATTTAAATTTTAAAAACGTGAGTTAGATTTCGAGTGTTTCAAGTCAGGGTTCGATTAGGGGTGTGCAAAAATCGAACCGATCGATAAACCGAACTGATAAGAACGTTATTGGTTTATTAGGTTATCGGATTTTTAATGGTTTTGAAAAAAAATTATTGGGTTTTCGGTTCGATATCAATTTTTATTATTGAGTTATTGGGTAAACCGATAACTCAATAAGATTATAATAATTTACTATTTTACCCCTTCGTAAAAATTAAATACTATAGTAGCAATTTACCTATTTTAATCTTTACCGTACTTAAGTGATTAGCTTCCTACTTTAGTATTTAGTCTTTATTTTTTCGTACTCCATCTATTTTTATTAATGCAAATTCTCATTATCATCCTTATTGGGTAAATCAAAAATCGAACCGCTAAGGATTTAAAATCGATAAACCAATAAATCGATAAACCAAACTGAAAATATATAAAATCAAACCGAATCGACCAATGCACACCCCTAGGTTCGATGAAATGTCAATGCAGTATTATAACGAGAATGTTCACGATTCCGAATGTTGGAAGACATAAAACTTCATTAATTTTTGAATTTTTGAGCATTTGATTTCAAGTTCATCTTTTGTGCAGGGTTATAAATGTAATTTTTGAAAATCGATTGATGATCTGCTCCATCCTAGAATTGCAAATCTCATCCAATTTAAAGAATGAAAATGATAATTTTCGTCATAAAAAGAAAGCTTTGGATGCAAGGATGGCTAATCTAAAAAAATATTTGATATCTAATATTGAAGAAAATTATGAACGTCTAGATAAAATTAGTGTTTTCAAGAGTGACGAGACTATTGTCGATAATGAAGAGATTATTGTCGATAATGATGGGATACAAAAATCTAAGAAAAAAAATTATAAAGTGTGCATTATGATAGCCATATTGTGGTGATGTTTTGCAGGATTCATCACATCTTGGGTGATGAAAAGGAATGTTTATAATATTTTGTAGTGTTTAATTTCAAAAATATTTAACATCTTGATATATTTGATGACTTTTGAATTCGAGTTGATATTTTAACTTGGAAAATAATTATATTGTATTTTAAACTTTGCAAACAAGCATTTGTGATAAGCATTTAGTCTAGCAAGAAAAAAAAGATATTTCGATTATGTTATTAATTTGCAGAGCTTGAGAGTCTTTAATCCTTGTGTTTGAAAGTAAAGGATAGCTTGAAAATATCCTTGGTTGCTGAGTTATCTAAGTTGAGTCATGTTGGACTGGGGTTGCTATCAGTTATCAATTTATATATATGTTAAATCATTATAGAACCATTAAGATATTGACTTATCAGTTATTGATTTATCAATTCAAATAGTATAAATATAATTATTTAAAAATATAAAACCATATGGGACACTATTGTTGGTTGCAAAGTGAAAGTTAAGAAGATTGCATATACAAAGTGATTGGAGTGCAGGGATGAGTATGAAAAGTGAAAGCTTAAGGATATCTATAAGACGGTGAAGACAAAAGCGAAAACGACGATGACGAATGCTAAGACAATTGT
>JBCEWC010008699.1:0-19631 GCA_038996855.1 Solanum aculeatissimum | reverse complement strand
TTAAGTGTCTTATATTTTGATTTTGTCCTCATTTTATTTTTCATTAGTGTGCACCGAAAAACCGTTTTAAAAACACCAAATAAAACCGAACCGAACTTGAAAAAATCGAACCGAACAGTTCGGTTCAGTATATGGTGCACACTTTTTCAAAACCAAAAACCGAAGAACCGAATCGAAATTTATTAAAACCGAACCGAAGAACCAAACGCCCACCCCTAGTAATTAGTTATCTGATCTATCATAAAGTAAAAAAATGTATTCGTATTCATCCCAGAATTCTAATCAACTAATTCATTGAATAACTCTTGAATAAACTGTTAAAATAATAAAAGTGGTATGGTCTCATTTCATTCAAAAATATATCTCCTTCAACTAGTTTCTTGTCATGGATCAAAGTAAAAGCCCTTATCATTCTTTCATTATTTTTGTATCTGCAATCTTGCGTGGTGTGTATACAAATTTTCAATAAGTAACATCAGAGCAAGATCTATAATTAATACCCAAATCATGATTAAAATATTCACAGAAAAACTACGTAAAAACTTTAATATTTAATTCAAAATCACAATATTGGAATATAACAATTCTGAAAAATAACACTAATACATAGAGTTAACTTTTACATATATAGTACATGTTAGCATTATTTTACATATTTATTTATTTATTTTTAATAAAATTTTTAACTTGTGATCAAGAGATAAGATGTCTAAATTAATTCCAGTCTTACAATATTGTCATTTCAACTTTTTTGTCTAGTTTAAGTTTAACATGGACAAATTTAATTACGTGAACTATGCACCCCAAGGCCCCATATGCATTGGCTTTACTAGAAAAATGTCAATTTTATACAACTAATTATCTCACCAATTGTAAGCATCATCTAGCTATCTTAAAACAAATAATTAGAAGCATAAGTTTTAATTAATCACTCATTTCCAATCCACATTGCTAGTTTTAATTTCTTTTTGATTGGCCAAACTTTTCTTTCATTATCAAACTTTAATGATGTAATTGACAGTTTCTTAGTACACAATTT
The DNA here is from genome assembly GCA_038996855.1 of Solanum aculeatissimum. Taxonomy (NCBI): domain Eukaryota; kingdom Viridiplantae; phylum Streptophyta; class Magnoliopsida; order Solanales; family Solanaceae; genus Solanum; species Solanum aculeatissimum. The sequence continues at coordinate 18,592 of JBCEWC010008699.1, read as the reverse complement.
ATGACTCTTACCAGACTGCTATGCTTAGAGGCAGCTTGTTTGGTCCAACACTTACAATTTGCTTATGTTAAAAAAGTACGTTTTGCCTAATGCAATTGATATTTCATTGAAAAGTATTTTTAATAAACAGATTGTGTCTAACTAATCTTTAATATATATATATTTGAGTGTCAAATTATAAATGGACAAATATCAATATACTTGTAACAACTCATCTTTAGATAGAAGTCTCACATTGGCAAGTCTAGACGAATCTCATATGGTTGGGCAAATTTTAGCGAATACGTTGAGTTCATAGACTGGGTGTATATAACAACTCATCTTTAGAGAGATGTTAGGTATAAAAGTAAAAAAAGTTTTACCTACTAATAACGCGTTTTAAAGTCGTACGAGCCTAGATAAAAAACGAACAATATCACTAGCGGAGTGGGTCGTTACAACACGTTTGGTATTAAAGTTATTTTATAGAGAAAAAATATTTTAAATATCTATTATGAAATAATTTGATTAAAGTTTGTAATTTTATTTAATTAAAAGTACGTTTTAGAATTTTCACTCAATATAATACATACATAAATCAAGAAAAATATTAATTGTTGATATAGTATTAACATGATAATTTGAATATACTAAAGAAAAACATCCAGAAAAATAAATATATGAAATTCATGATTAAAGAATCAAAGAAATGGGTTGCTATACGTAGTAATCAAATAAGTTGTGTTATAATTAAACAATAATACATTAATTAAAGAGTAGTTAGTCAATATTAATATTAATTTATTGAATCAATAAATTTATTTAAAGTTGTGTATGTGAAAGTTATAAATATCTATTTATTAAAAGAAAATGTATTCATCTATGATTTACTAATATGATATTTTAATGCTTTATTTATGAGCTATAGTTTGTTTATTTGTAATATTATAAATGAGTTAAATGTTTTTTTTTTGTTGATAATTTTCACAAATCAACTTGATTTGAAATCGTATCAGATGAATTATAATAAATAGCATTTTTCTAGCATGCATATTCGTGAAACTCAATGAGATTTAATATGGATTCAAAATCTATACTTTAATATTAGAGTACTATTATTTTGCTGTGCATATAATTTTATTTGAAATTAATGGTTTCAAATAAACCCCCTCTTAATATATTGGGATTAATTAAATGGTGTGTTCAAAAATCAATTTAATTGTTGAATATTTGTTCAAGATATATGATATATGTGGCTAGTGAAGAAAGTCAATATTCAATTTTTAAAATTGTATGTGTGAAATTTTTTTGACTGAAAGTTTACCACACTATGAATTAATTGGAGTCCATATCATGATGAAAAATAAGGTTAAGTTATGATTTTTGTATAGAAAAAGATCCAACCTTTTCGAGTTATTATTAAATATTTATTCAAAGAATATGATATACTAGTAAAAAAAAAGAAAGTCAATATTCTATTTTTAGCATATGATAGTAAAAAAAGTCAATATTCTATTTTTAAAATTGTAATACGTGTGAAGAAATTTTGTATAAAAGTATATCACACAATGAAATTAATTGGAGTCCGTATCATGATAAAAAGAAAATTGTGATATTGTATATAGAAAATATATCAAATATTCTCGAGTTATTGACTTGTCTTACGTAATTCAATAATATTTATGAATTACTAATTTAACTATCCCTCAAAAATAAGATCAAAAAATTTTATATATGATTTTTTCTCATTCTTTATCTAGTTCTCAATGTTCTCGTTGCCGTTAAATAGATGATGTTTTTTTGAAGTTCATAATTAAAGTAATTAAATTTGTAATTAAGTAAATATCACCAATTCTTGGAACGAGACCTCCAAAGCTTATGGCTTTGATGGGGGGTTTAGCCAATTAATATATGAAACATGAAAAATTCAATTAAGATATTCCATCCTTCCTAAAGTCGTTTATATCTAAAAAAATTTTAAAAACAATTAAGATATTCCATCCTTCCTAAAGTCGTTTATATCTATTTTTTTATTTTTTTTTTTAAAAGAGAGAAGGGTAAAAAATGTCCGGGTACTATTAGAATGGAGCAAAAATGTCCTCAATTTATACTTTGGGTCATTTATGCCCTCGTACTATTATAAATGGGTAAAAAATGTCCTGATACTAACGGAAAAGCTAAGGGTCAAAAATGCCCTTGATTTATACTTTGGTCAAAAAATGCCCTCGTCAATGATACTTTGGTCCAAAAATGTCGTTACTGTTACCAAATGGGTCAGAAATGTTATTCTTTAAATATATATATATATATATTTATTTTATTTTATTTTTTTTAAACACATTGTATATTCCTAATAAAAAAATATATTTTTAAAGAATTCTTTTCTTATTTTGTTGTTTTTAAATCACATTAACTAATAGAAATGTAAAAAATAATTATTTTCTTAATCTCATTTTATCAATTAAAATAGAATACTGTACCCCTATAGCAAATAATATATGTCATAAATATAAGATCATAGTAAACCAAACATTAATTTTTAAACCAAACATTGATTTTTATTTAGATAACAATAAAAATAGTAATTATAATAAAACAAAAAAAAATTATTTTTTTTCTCAAATTGAAGTAAGATAAATATTTACTAATCAAAAAAATGTCCTTATCATCAATACTTTGGTCCAAAAATTCCCTTATCGTCATTTTTGGACCAAAGTTTCATTGACAAGGGCATTTTTGGACCAAAGTATAAATCAAGGGCATTTTTGACCCTTTTCCGTTAGTATTAGGGTATTTTTGACTCATTTTTTATAGTACAAGGACATAAATGACCCAAAATATAAACTGAAGATATTTTTGCTCCTTCCTGATAGTACAAGGGCATTTTTGACTTTTTTCTCTTTTTGTATATGCATTTATTTCTTCTTTTTGTTTCTCCTGTTGTTGCTATTAATTAAATGCAGAATAAGACAAACTAATTTGGATAAGCACAACTCCTAACATGATCTACCAATAAATATACTACAACATAATAAACTAGTGAAAGTTTTATGACTAATAAGTAATAATAATACATATTAATTATTGATATAGTATCATGATCTTATCAAGAATATCCTCACCCACGCCACCCAAAACAACAATAACATATTCAGTGGAATCTCACAAGTGAGATCTGGGAATGGTAAAATATACGCAGATTTTACCACTATCTTATAGAAATAGAGAGATTGTTTCCAAAAGACCCTCATCAAAAAAATATCAAGCACCAAAAACAGAAGAAATTAGATATGAAATAAAGAAAAAGGAAAAGAAAAAAAATCGACTAGAATGAAAAGCGAATGATAATATAAAAATACAAGGAAAAAGGATAAAAAAAAGAACATTAAACTAAATAAAGCAAATAGACAAGAATTAAGCAAGTAAAAGAATGATTAAAGGAAAATGATATAATATTTTTGTTTTTTCCTTACGAGTAGAATATATGCAGATCTAACTGTTATTATTATTTTTATGATATAAAAAGTTATTTTTGATAGATTTTTTACTAAAAAAAATTAAAATATGAATAATAGTTGCAAATACATTCATTATTTTCAACTCACCTATTATAAAAAAATAATAATAGTAGTCTAAATAATACTTCTCAATGACCACTTATTAATAGTAGGTACATTGAGGGACCTTAATAATCCAGTTGCTTGGTTACCTGAACTCTCACCTTATTGGTAAGAGTTCGATTCTCTACATTATAATCCACTTCCCATTTTTCTTTTTCCTACCCCTAAGTTTATTTTAAGAAAAAGGTACGTTAAAGTGGTGCCACTAGTATAATAATACAATATCATTATGAAATTTAAAAGCTTTAATTACTACATCATATTTGTTTTTGGTGTTTGGCTAACAATATAATATTTCTATTTTTTTCCTTTCTTTTAATTAAAACATGTATTAGTGGAAAGTTTGATTTAATGGCAACAAATTAAGACACCAAATGTACAGTTACTTACTGTAGGTGATGTGCGGCGTGTACGATGATTTAATTTTAATAAATATCTTTCGTGATTTTAGAATATTATATTTAAAATTTTTAAACTTAGTTTTTTTTTTTCTTCTGAGTTAATCAATCTTAAGAATAAATAACTTGATGCACAAATAGATAGAATAGCAGCAAATAGAATCTTTCTAATCTGCATATTCGTGGAAGTCAATCTCATTTAGAAAGTCTGATCTCTATCTTTCAGCAACTGAATGGAAAGTGGCTTAAGAATAAGAAAGGACTTTAGAATCGGATGCGCTCGCCCAGCAAGAAAGGCCCTGACCCTACCAACCAAGTATCAAAAAGAAAGAAGAGAAAGAAAGGAGAAGAGAACTTCGTGTTTTAGTAACTCTCTAGGATTCATTTTTAACCTTGAATGCTATTAATAGATTCTACAGCAATAGTCCCTCAGACTCGAAAAGTAATAACAAAAATAGCTAACCCAATAGCAAATTCCGCAGCTGCCACCGTTGGAACCAATGAAGCAAATGATTGACCCATCATATCATGAAACAAAAGATACCAAAAAGTCTAAATTCACAGCTAATAACATTGATTCAATTGGCATTGACATAGTGAAATATTCTTACACCAATCATTTACGAGTGAGTATTACACCAAGAAAAATGATTACTAATTACAATTTTGTTCTTGGTTATTATTGAACTATTCTTAAAGTCAACTTTTGCTTAGTTATAAACTAGATGCATAAAATTGCACGTTTAACCTTTATTAGTTTTAAAATTTTGCTCTTTAGACTTTTTTTATAGGTCAACATCTGCTTAGTTATAGTTTAGATGCATAAAACTATAAGTTATTTCTTTTAAATGGAGTGATCTTTAATCTTTAATATTTAGCAATCAAATTTGTTCAGTGGGCCATAAGTTGTTCAGAAACTAAAGTTATATTCAAACATAACTCATAAAATATTATGATACAAGAATATATATATTTATACGTTGCAAAATAATTATTTGTGATCAGAGTTAAAATTAAAGAGCAATAAAAAAAGGTGACAAAAAGTAAAATTGTCCCGTTTAGATGTCAACAAATTAAATGGTTTTGCTCCTCATCGTCATGGGTCTTTACATATAATATATATACATCAAAATGTATAGATATGTATATATTTCGATCATATTGATAAATTAGATAATTAAAATATATTTACTTAAAAAAATTTAAATTTATCTTATTCGAACGAGATCGCCAAACTAAACCATGTATGCATAGGCTGCTAAAAATGGAAACAAGAACCACTTATTGGGTACAGGAGTTTCCCAAATTTAATTGTCTCCACAAATTAGTCCACAAGTTACAAATCTCCACCAAATCTTCTTAAAAGTCTAAATTAGCAACAATATAATTGACCAGGATTGGTTTGATTTCTAGGAGAAAATAATAACTTAAGTGTAAATTACTTGAAAAGATGTTGTAATGATGGCATGGTGTTTGGTGCTTAATTTCATACTAGTATATGATAAAAATTGGTGTTACCCATGCATGTACGTACGTACATATTTTGATTCTTGACCTTATTAGTTAAATTCCTACATAAATGTTACTCGTATATCTTGCATATTATTTTATGTAAGATGTATATAATGAAGAATAAGAACGCATAGTTTCTTTGATTTTTTTTTATCTATATCATGAAATCAAACCTCATCATACTCTAAACTCGGATCATTCTTGCTTAATAAGACGACCCTTGTATGTTAACTTGGATTAGATTAAGTGCAGCGACAATTCTTAGTAGGATAAATTATGTAATTAGGCAAATATATGATATGTATTTACATTATATCATTATAGTTTGAAAAAATTATAATTTGTAACTATAGTTAAGGTTTTATTGCTATTTTCTCTCTCATCTCTTCATCTCTCCCGTCTCTCTCCAATCTATTGCCAAATATACAAATACATATGTATACCAGTTGCATATATACAATTATTTGACAAATATACATATTCAATTCAACAGATATACATATACAGTTTGTCTCTCTCTATCCTCTACCCCCTCTCACTTGTCTCTCTCTTCCCTCTCTCGATCTCGCTCGCCTCTTTCATCCCTCTCCCAATCTTGTTTGCCAGATATACAAATATATGTTTGTATGTATATCAGTTACACATATACAATTATTTGACAGATATACATATACAATTTGTCAAATATACATATACAATTCGTCTCTCTCTCAATATCGCTCGCCTCTCTCCTATAATATGTAGCTATAAATCATAATTTTAGCAAACTATAGCTATTTTTAGCTTTATTATGTTTCAAATTTTTGCTCTTTTTGAAAAATCCTCTGATGCGGATTAAATCTTTTTTATATATCGAGAAAATTCAAACAATTTACAATATAGGATCAATGTCATAATAAGATAATTGCTTCACCTTTGACATTTCTCCTTGTTCACTCTATTTGAACTTATGTATAAAAAGAGTCTAGCACACAAAAATGGAAAAAAAGATATTACTATGTGCTTGTTGTTTTTTGTCTTTTTCTTTTTCTTTAGTAAAATGCACATGAATAGACCAAGTTACTTTGTAAATCAAGTCATCAATGTATCATAGCTTCTTGCATATACGAGGGATATATACCATATTTGGCTAATTTTTCGAAATATTAAAAATATTTATTTTTCAAATAAAAATCTTATTTTATAAGAAAATAAGCGTATTTGATCAAAATATGGTGAAAAGAATAAATAGCTCTGAATAGTAATAAAAATTATTTCAAATAAGTGTTTTTTTTCATTTTCTTTAGGACAAATTATTATATTCATATCAATATTTAGTATTTACCAAAGTAAAGCTAGTATTGACTTCTTTAGAGTTGTATATGGATCGGATTGGTTCAAGTTTTTTAAATATTAAATTAAATTATTTGTATCGATTTTTAAATCTATAAATTGAATCAAACTTATAAGATTCGAGTCTTCAACCTTGGATGTTTTCGAGTTTCTCAAATTTTTGGGATTTTGTTGGTAAAGTATACAGAAAAATGTAATTAACTTGTCCATTGATCAAAATTTTTTTCTCAATTTTTTATTTGATTTTATTCATCCCTAAACTTCTTTTTTCGTAATTTAACACTTAAATATGAAAATAGGGGCAAGAGGTATACAAAATTGTTCCTATTCTATATAAAGAAAAATCAACAAATATAAGAAGTTTCTTAGAAAATTAAAAATAAAGGTACGTGGATTATTATTATTTTTTTAACTTAAAATAAAAGACAATACACTAAAACTAACGTGTCGCCCTTCTAGATATTTAGTAAATTATTAATTTATGAGAGGATGATATTTTCTTGAAATATTAAATTTATATTTTTCTTTGTCTTTGGTTTAAGAAGTTTGGTGACAAATAAACGTATCAAGACTCAAATAAATAAAATTTAAATTTGTCATTATTTCTTTGTCCATTTATCATCTACGAATATGTCTTAATTCTTCACCACAAGTTAAAATTGAAGTTCTTCAACTCTGTCTATTTTTGAAAAATATGAACATTCATATAATAAAGTACTATATAATATACATTATATATACGCAAGAGAAACGTTGTAAATGAAACATTTAAAAATATTATATTTTATTACATTAACTTAAACTATATGGAAGGAATAAAAATTCTCTTGATTTATACTTTGGTCCTAAAATGTCTTTATTGTTACCAAATGAATCAGAAATGCTCATCTTTAAATAAATATATATAATTTTTCCTTTAAACATATTGTATTTCTAATAAAAATATTATTTCAAAGAATTCTTTTCTTATTTTATTTTTTTGAAAAATCACATTAACTAATAAAAATGTAAGAAAATAATTTTTTTTCTTAATCCTATTTTATCAATTAAAATAAAACACCGTACCTCTGTAACAAATAATATATGTCATACATATAAGATCATAGTAAATTCAACATTAATTTTTATTTAGATAACGATAAAAATAGTAATTATAATAAAGCAAAAAAATTAATTTTTTTCTCGAATTGAAGTAGAATAAATACTTGCTAATTAAAAAAATATTATTAAACAAATATATTCAAAAATAAAATAAATAATAAATTTATTTGAAAAAGGGCTTTTTTGACCTATTAAATAATAATAAAGGCATTATTGGACCAAAGTATTGACGGTAAGAACATTTTTGGACTAAACTATAAATGAAAGACATTTTTGTTCCTTTCAGATAATTTAAGGACGTTTTTTTTACTTTTAATATATCCGTCATGATAAGTAAGTATAATTCCACATGTTATAGTAAATTGTTTACGCAAAATTCGTAACTAATTAGCTTAATAGTAACATACATTGTATATATTATTACTTTGTTAGTATACAATTCTTCAATCACTTATTTTTAAAAATAAAAATAAAAAAAAAGAAAATTCTTTAGAATCTGAGATTGGATAATATGCAGTTGTGCAAATTAAAAGAATAGGGAGGATGGAATAATTTGTAATCTCACCATAGATTAAAACATTATTCTTCGAATTGTTTGTTGGATTAAACTATGATTTAATTATCCAATTAGATAATATTGATATTTCATGGAACTAATAGGAAAAAAAAGTCTTTCTCATTGACTAATTGTTTTGATTAAAATACCTCATCTATAACTTAAAAGAATATTGATTTATGGACAGTAATGCCCAACTCTTTTGATCCCCAATGGCTAACAAAGAGCAAAAATTAAAATAAAAGGGTAAAGTCCTAAATAGGAAGAAATTCTATTGAGAATCTTAGAGCGTTTGGTCACCAATTTTTTTTTTTTTAAAAAGAAAAGAAAAAAAATTCATTTAAAATCAGTTGTTGATTAGCTAGGAAGTTTCAAAATCTTACTTGGAGTTGGATTCAAACTTTGAAATGGTGGTCCAAATTTATTTTTCAACTCTGTATTTATAAATTTCAAATAAAGTATTTTATACTTTTCTTTGTAAAAAGTGTAATTTGATAAAGAGATGAATCTTAGATTTAATTCAACTTTAAAAGGTAACTCATAATGATGAGGATATGGTTCCTCAAAATGTCGAGGTGAGACTCTTTCACGCTCTTCTTGCACACATAATTGAACATCTGGTACATAAATAATTTAATATATGAATTTCAACATCGTAAAAAAGAATTGAGATCGATATCATTCTAAATCTAACTCAAGAGGTAAAAAATATTTAATCACACTAAAAGATCATCATTTCTTATAGAATTGACGTAAGACCCCTCACATAACTACACATAATTTCATACTCTAATTTTATAAATTTAAATAAAATAAATAAAAAATATTTAAAATCTATGACCAGCTCATACTAAATTAGTACTTTTTAAAGGCCAATTTAGGGTGAGAAATTTATATCAGTCCAAATATTTAATATAATAAACTTTTTTTCTTTGGCTTGTCATAAATGCTGGCAAATGAGGACATGTGCCTAATAATTGGTTTGTGGCCTCTCGATAGTTCTGGAAGATTTCAATTATGAATTTTCATTGTCATATTTAAGGCTCTAGAATAAATAATCTATTTCATTAGAATTATATTACTATTTAATAGACAGATTTAATCAAGTTTCTGCAAAGTGTCTTCACTTTAGTTTTCAAACTCACCTTCCTTGCCATATTTACTCTACAAAAACATGTATCTCGAATACATGCAGATCAAATTAGGTATAATTTATTTCAAAGAAATTGTATTCAAATGTAATTTGTATGTATTCGATATATACTAACTCGTTGTTGCCCCTCTCTCTAACAACATGTATTTGACTTAATATTTGATAACATATATATAATTATTTTAAATTATAGAGTGAATTTATATTTATGATAGGAATATTTGTATAATGAGGTAGATTTTTTTCGCCATTTTTTTTTAATAAAAAAAAGTGGGTACCAGTTAATAAATGGAGGCCATGAACTCACGTGCCTTTGAAATTTTTCCATAATTTTCATTGGGCTAATATTCATTTTTAGGTTGGGCTAATTGAACCATATCCATCTAGCAAACCCAATGAGCTTAGTAGGCCCAAAATGATACATGAGAATTTTTACAGAGAATCTTTAGCAAAATTGGGCTTAGATTTGACGAAATTCCAAATACGATGCTGATTTTTCCAGCAAGACCCTTGAGCTTCATTGGCTCCTCCCATTTTCCTCTGCAACAATTCTGCAACTACACAATTACTTCAATGGACTCCTCAAAACTCTTCTCCACAACAACAACAGCTGCAGATCATTCTCCTCTTTCTCATTCAACAGAACCCCATAAAGTAGTAAGCAATGGAGAAGCTGCAATTAGCCTTCAAGAATGGCAGGGTTGGGGGACTACATCAACTGTACCTTCCATGGTTACTCAGGTAGTTGAGGATTTGAATCTTTTGGAGAAAAATGTTGATGCCCACATGGTCTTTGGTGGAAATCATGGCAAACTTTCGGTAACGGATTTGTTTTTTTTTCTTCCATTCGTGATTCTCCCCTCCTTTTTGTTTCCTTTGGCTAGTCTGTTTATGACTGTTAAATTTTGGTCAGTGGAAGTTGTACATTCTGCATTCTTGTTTCAGATTAACTGTGTTGCTATATTCAGACACTTAGAACATAATATTTGCCAGGAGTAATTTGAGGATTTGGTGAAAAAACAACACTGAGGTTGCTTAAAATTGAATGTTGTTAAGACAAATTGTGATGGCTTCTCTATGTCAGAAAAAGGCAATCTCAATTCTCAGCTGTGCGTTGTGAGCTAAGTTGGATTCACCAAAAATACACTAATTTTGGAGAATTCAACACACACCTATTGACATTGTTGAAGAGTCCGAGCCACATAGGTTGTGAGTTTGTTAGTTGAATTGGTTAATAGGTTATTCCTAGACAAGTAGTTAGGGCCAATGAATTTTTTTTATCAATGCATCTCTACTTTCACAAGGTAGGGATAATTTCTACATACACTCTATCCTCCACAGATCCACTTGTGTGATTTTGTGGGATTTCATGAGATATGTTGCTGTTGTAATGCTAAACATAGGACTACTAAATGTCAATAATGAACTTACTGTTATATGCCGTTTGTAGAACTGCTTCCCTGTGGTAGTATTTGTACTGGTTGATACAAAATAATAAGCTTCGTATATTTTCTCTTATTCCCTCTTCTATCTTATACTTTCTAGTCGAAATTTTCTTGGGCAGGGTGTGCCGTGCCTGAATACAAACCTGATCAGACTCTTCTTTGTTTGAGCTGCTCCCAGGCACGCAGATAGAAGATCTCACTTGTCCTAGACAAGTACATAGCGATCTTTGTGGGACCGGCAGAGCTAGGATTTTTGTGAAGGGGTGTCAAAAAAAAATATAATTATGTCGCTAGCTAGAATCAAACATGCAACCTTAAGTAAGTTTTGCAACACCTTAACCACTACGTTGAACCTTCAACTTTTGTCAAGAGGTGTCAACACTGATATATATACCTATAAAACTAAAACTTGACCTATCTATACAACATAATTTTCTGGGAAGGGGTGTCGTTTGACACTCTTCGAGCAAGCGTAGCTCCGCCCCTGCCGTAGAGGGAGTCTCAATTGATCACTCCACGTATCGACGATTTTTTTAATGCCTTATCCTAGGACCATTCTCATATTTTGCAACAATATTAATCAGCACCAACTATTTACTCAATCCCGAATCGATTGGAGTCGACTATATGTATCATCTGAATCCATTATGCTTTATTCAGGTCTATTTCATTCTAGGTATTGGACTCTATTCATGTTTGTTCTATTTCAATACTAAATATTTCCCTTTAAGGCAAGTTAGTTTGTCTAAATCACACACTTATACTACAGGGTTAACTAAGTTTATGCCTTTACAGATATACAAGTGGTTGTGTATTTGTTCACTAAAACTGGTATCACTCATAGAGATCCTATGCTTTCATTTGTTGTGTTCTTAATTAGGTTCGCATTGCTTATTGAATTTTTAAATACTTTTTAGGCAAATTTTGTTCATGTAATTTTGTTCTACTGCACCCATTTCTATTACTAACAATCATAGTAATTTCATACCTACGAACCAGTTTATCTGAAGGTCTACATAAGAGGCTACCTTCTTTCGCTATATTCTCTCTGTGTGCTATTTCAACTGTCTATCAGATTTGATCATTTATAATACCATATAATATTGTTGGTTTCAGTCTTCCTGTAAAACATGCCTCTCACTTATTAAGTATATTCCCATGATCCCATCCCATACTCAAGAGTGTGGTCTAGTGGTCAATGAAGTGAGTGCAAAAATTTAAGAGACAAGGTTCATATTCCAGGAGAGACAAAATCACTAGATAGTTTTTCCCATCTCAACAAAAGAAAATCATGTCTTACCCTTGGTAAAATTATGATTCTTATGCTGGTGGGAAGTAGCAAGTACCCCATTGGAATAGTCAAGGTGTATGTACGCTGGCCCCGATACCACCATAATAAAAATATAGAACACTTTTCCATCCCAGAGCACTCCCTTGTCAATTCTATGTTTTAGAATGATTATTTGATAAAATCCTTTATTTGACAACATAATGTCCATACTAATATGTTGTATTGTGTATTTCATTGGAATATCGCTTGTTATTTATATTTATCAAAAGAAGATTCTCTTTGTATTTATATTTTAACTTTACTCTTGGATTAATTAAAATTACAATAGTTTGAAACTGATGATTGAAAACGAAAAAACAATTAACTACCCAGAGAAAATGAATAAGATTACATGGTAAAACAAATTTTGGAGTTGAGTTTGTTCAATTTTGAATGACATACCAACTTTTAGTTGCTTCTTAACTGAGGAACGTTTATTTGTCAATCCTCTTGAGCAAAGGAAAAGAGAGATCAAATTTATAACGCAGTGGAGGTAATGGTAAATGCATGTATTTTGGTGATTTCAGTTGATAATGATAACCTATCCTTAATAAGGAACTTCATATCTCTACCTCATAGTTGTTCACCTCTTTCAAAATTACCTGTGCTTTAACTGATCAAAAATTAACTAATTGCCCCTTTTTAGCTCATATCTCTGATCTGATCTTTAGGGTGACTTCAAGGTGCAAGAGGATAAAAAGCATAGAGCAAAATATCAATCTTTAGGTGATTCTGAACAGAAACTCCAGTTCTTTTCAGCTCGTCAAATTGCATGTCGTGTGCTTGGAAGTAGGGGTTACCTTTGTCAGAAGGTAAACATTTGCTCATCAAATCAGGGTTGTTTCACATTTTTATTCTTGTTTCTGGGATCTTTTCTGCATTAAAGCATGAAATATTTTTGTTATCTGCAGATTGTCTCTTAGAAAAGTTAACTTTTTTTGTCACAAAGGAATAGGTTTTGATGGTATCACATTTGGTTTTGCTTCTGTTTTGAATTCTCAAGTGTTGGCTTTCCTCGAGCGATTGTATGTGCTCAAAACTTATTACATGTCCTCTTTGGAATCGGATGCGGTTTTGGTTGTACATGCACCCAAAGGTACAAAATTTTACCATCTGTCTTTATCTTTCCTTTTTTCTTTTTCTCATTAAAACCTTTCATTTTCTTTATATTTTACACACTTCTTTTTTTGTGGAAATGATCCATACTTGATGTTTTCTTCCATCTTTGCAGGATTTTTTGCGACAAAATAACACAGGGAAGTTGTTGTGGCAAGTATTTGGCGTCCAGGCTGCTACTTTGTGTCTTTATGGAATTACTGAACATGAGGATATGATGTGGGATGCACTCAAGCTTGCAGGTTTCATTTGTTTTTAAATTTGTTCACCAATTTAACACTCTAGCATGATGAAATAGCTGTATAGTATGTCCAAGCATGAGTATTGAAGCCGTCCGAGAGTGCTCATAACCTTCACATGATTCCTTAAGTGGATGCTTGTCATGGGTCTTGTTTACAGAATCTTGTAGTACAAACTTACTATTGTTGTTGATAAAATGATACAAAATTGTTATGTAATTGAGCCAAGAGGGTGAGGTTGTGTCTATCCCTAAACATGTCGTGCCAAAACTAAATACGAATAGCAAATTATCATATAATATGTAGCTAACAAGTATCAAAACAATAGATGTAATTAACCAAATTGGACTCTGTAAGCATGTGTTTTGCATGCTATGGTTAAGACAAAATTGAGGTGTCTTGTCGAACTAATATATGGGGAACCTTGGAGCAAAGGTAAAGTTTTCTCCTTCAAGCCGTGGAAGCAACCACTATGCTTGCATTTGGGGTGGTTGTCTACATCACACCCATTTCAGTGCAGCAGGCTGCAACCCCACCCCAGACCTGCTTAAACGTGGGATGCTTTGTGCACCGGGCTGTCCTTTGCTCCATTAACCATGTGAACTACTTCAAGTAAATTGGTGGGTGGGTATTCTATTTCCAACATGCATGACTCATGATAATGTCAAATTCATGGATCACTGTATCTTTGACATGTTTGTGTTAGTAGAAAATGTTGTCAGTCTTTTGTTAGCTTTCCTCCTCCTATCATGACCCAAAAATGGACGTGATGACACTTGCTCGGTCCCACCAAAACAAGTCAGCCTAAACCCAACGAGAAGCAGAAATAATGCGCGAAAGTAACTAGTAGAGTAGATAACAAACAATGGGAATCTTCACAAGCTTAAATACTACCCAAGGATTGGTTGTCACGTGTACAAGCCATCATCAATACAAAAAATCAAAAGAAGTACAAGTCTGAACTTTCTTTCTTCTCGAATAGAACAAAGCATAAAAGAAATAAGAACAAGAGAGTGTGTCAGATGACATCAGCTACCGCTCTAAATATCCTAGAAAGCCTCAGATGATCAAGAATAGGTACTACTCACTGTTCGGGCTCAGAACCTACACAAGTGTAGAAACATGCATAGGTATAGGCATACGATCACACAATAAGTCAAACCCAGATGAAAAATTGGTAGACACATAAGAGTGGGTAGATCTAGGATCAAATAGCACAGATGCAGGCCAATGACAAACAGGAACAATATTCATAATAACTGCATCTGAAGCCTCAACCTCGGGTCCCCTAGGAAAAGCATAGCACTGAGCTCCTCTGTCACCCCTGGTCTGAGCAACACCTCGATCTCCACCACGTGGAACCAAAGCACCACTATCTGAAGTCCTGCCACCTCTAGTAGTATGACCCGTGCCCCGACCCCGGGTTGGAGGAGCCGAGTCTCTAACTAGGGCTGCTGAATAAGTATTATAGGGTCCTGAATAAGTCTGAAAGGGACAATGTCGAATTAGGTGGCCTGGATCCCCACACCCAAAACAAGACTTCGATGTAGAAGACTGTCGTCCACCCAATGAGCCTCTATGGCTACCTCGACCAGAATTTTAAGACCCTCGAGACATCTGTCCACCCTCGAGTGCTTGCATAGATGCATGTACAGAATCATGACTCTTGAAAGAGCCACCACTTTTATGCGAATCTCTGCCTCCTGATGAGGTACCAGAAAATTGACTGGTAGTACGAGCCCTCTTGGGGTCCCCAAACTCTTCTCGAACGAGCAACTTTGCCTCTTTGGCGGTGCTCACAATGGACTAGAAGGAGTCCCCCTCACGATCTGCTCTGACTACATAGGATTTGATGGAGAAATTCAAATCTCTCACAAACCTACGGACTCTCTCCACCTCATCTGGAATCAAAGCTAAGGCATGTCGAGATAATTGACAAACATGAGCATCGTATTCAGTAACAATCATATCACCCTGCCTTAAGTCCTCAAACCTCAATCGACTCTCCTTTTGTACACTCCAAGGAATGAAACGATCTTGAAAAGCACTGGCGAACAAACCCCAATCCACTATAGGGGATCCAACTGGTCTGGACCTCATATAAGTCCTCCACCACTCTCTGGCTGGTCCATGGAGCTGGAGTGCAACAAAACGGACACCACGCTGATCGACCAAACCCACTGCCTCTAGCATCTCGTGGCATAAAGTTAGAAACTCACGAGCGTCCTCGCTCCTACCACTCTGATATAGGGGTGGTTTCATCTTCTAAAATCTCAAATAGCTAAGTTGATCATCTGCTGCCAGAACTACCTCAGGAGTGGTCTATGCCCCAATAGCCAGTGCGGGAACCACTGGTGGCTGACCCACCTGATCATGATGAACTGGGCCTTGATGCTGCTTGAAGCCTGTGCTCCCACTCTCGCTTGAGAAACTCCCTGTGTGCCTGTCGCATTACCCTCTTGAGTGAGGCTCTCAAACATATCCATCATCCTCAATAGGGTGTCTTGAAGCAAAGGTGCAATTGTGGGCTCTGAAGGAATGTGGTCCCTACCAACCTCTATCTGTGGCTCTGGAGAAGCCCCTCTAGCCTGTCCTCTAACTGGTGCCGCTCTTCGGGCACGTCCTTTCGCTAATGCCACTCCACGAGCACGGCCTCTAGCTCAGCCCCTTCCCCTACCTCTGACTAGGGTCTCAGTAATTGCCTCTCCTCTACCACTGGAAATAGAAGCTCTAGTCCTTGACATTCGCCAAAACAACACATAATTACTTAGTACTAGCAAAGGTAAACACGTACGATAAAAAGAATGAATAAATAGGAAGTTTTCTAACAGTCTTCATAGCCTCTCGAAGCTAAGTACAAACGTCTCTGTACCTATCCTCGAGACTCTATTTAGACTTGGCTCGTACACACGTGAGACCTATGAACCTAGGACTCTGATATCATCTGTCAGACGTAGAGGAAGGGGTCAAGCTAGAGGTTGTGCTCGTGGAGTGGCATTAGCGAGAGGACGTGCCCGAGGAGCAACACCAGTTAGAGGACAGGCTAGAGGGGCTTCTCTAGAGCCACAGATAGAGGTTGGTGGGAACCAGATTCCTCTAGAGCCCACAACTACACCTTTGCTTCAGGACACCCTGTTGAGGATGATGGTTATGCTTGAGAGCCTCACTCAAGGGGGTAGTGCGATAGGCACACAGGGAGTTTCTCAAGCGAGAGTGGGAGCACATGCTTCAAGCAGCATCAAGGCCCAGTTCATCAAGATCAGGTGGGTCAGCCACCGGTGGTTCCCGCACTGGCTATTGGGGCATAGACCACTCCTGAGGTAGTTCCGGCAGCAAATGATCAACTTAGCTATGAGAGATTTTAGAAAATGAAACCACCCCTATTTCAGAGTGGTAGAAGCGAGGACGTTCATGAGTTTCTAACTTTATGCCATGGGATGCTAGAGGTAGTGGGTTTGGTCGATCAGCGTAGTGTTCGTTTCGTTGCACTCCAACTTCGTAGACCAACCAGAGAGTGGTGGAGGACTTTCCAGACCAGTTGGATACCCTCCAGTGGATTGGGGTGTGTTCGCTAGTGCTTTTCAAGATCGCTTCATTCCTTGGAGTGTACAAGAGGAGAGTCGATTGAGGTTTGAGGACTTAAGGCAGGGTGATATGATTGTTACTGAATACGATGCTCATGTTTGTCAATTATCTCGACATGCCTTAGCTTTGATTCCAGATGAGGTGGAGAGAGTCCGCAGGTTTGTGAGAGATTTGAATTTCTCTATCAGATTCTATGTATTCAGAGGAAATCATGAGGGGGCCTCCTTCTAGTCCATTGTGAGCACCGCCAAAGGGGCAGAGTTGCTCGTTCAAGAAGAGTTTGGGGACCCCAAGAGGGCCCGTACTACCGGTCAGTTTTTTGGTACCTCATCAGGAGGCAGAGGTTCGGATAAAGGTGGTGGCTCTTTCAAGAGTCATGATTCTGTACCTGCAACTAGTCGAGGGTCTCACAGTTCTGGCCGAGGTAGCCATAGTGTTTCATTGGGTGGACGACAATTTTCTACATCGAGGTCTTGTTTTGGATGTCGGGATCCAGGCCACCTGATTCGACACTATCCCTTTCAGACTTATTCAGGACCCCATCATACTTATTCAACAACTCTAGTTAGAGGTTCGGCTCCTCTGGCTAGGGATCAAACTACTAGAGGTGGCAGGACTTCAGGTAGTGGTACTTTGGTTTAGCGTGGTGGAGATCGAGGTGTTGCTTAGTCTGGGGGTGACAGAGGAGCTCAGTGCTATGCTTTTCCTGGGAGACCCGAGGCTTCGGATGCAGTTATTGCAAGTATTGTTTCAATTTGTCATCGGTCTGTATCTGTGCTATTTGATCCTTGATCTAGCTACTCTTATGTGTCTACTAATTTTTCATCTGGGTTTGACTTATTGTGTGATCGTTTGCCCATACCTATGCATGTTTCTACACTTGTGTAGGTTCCGAGCCCGGACAGTGAGTAGTACCTAGGGCTGGGCATAATATGGTTTAAACCGAAAAAATCGACCGAACTAAATTTTTTTAAATTTCGGTTTCGGTTATTCAGTTCGGTTTCGGTTTGAAATTTCAAAATTTTGATAATTCGGTTCGGTTTTCGGTTTTAAAATAATTAAATTTGGTTAACCGAAAAACCGAATTAAATAATTTTTTTTAAAATTAAATAAATTCCTAATTTCCTACCAAGTCCATTTGAATAGTCACACACTCCATAGGCCCAATTCCCAAACCCAATACTTATAGCCCATATCAAAAATCAAATTAACATCCTATTCTAATT
>JBCEWC010008698.1:0-19632 GCA_038996855.1 Solanum aculeatissimum | reverse complement strand
TATGTTTTGAAGGTTTGATATGATAAGCTATGTAGATGGGCTACTCTTATGGCATTGATATGGAATGATTATGAAAACAATTTTGGAAACTCTTGATGGCCCTTGTAAGCACAAGCATGTTTTTGATAAATGATTTTGGTTTTGATTAATGATGCATGATTTGAAAAGAATGTAATTCTTTCGGTTTGAAATTGCATATATATATATATATGTATTCCCATGGGATGAGACTTAGTACCGAGGGATTGGACTCGGGGTGGACTATCTCCAAGGGTTCATACTCCTTTCCGTCAAATCATGTGCCAACATGGGATTTCTCCTTAGATGGGAAAACTTATTTGTTTCCCCTTGTTTAAGGGCGATTAGGTCCAGATCCGGGTAGTAGCTCGCTCGAGGCTTCTCCGTTGTCGGTTGAGGTTATATCCCTGTTACACTATGATTGTAGGATTGCATTTCATGTATCATGGCATAGCATATTGTTATATATATCTCTTGGCTACGTACATTCCTTTCGTATCACTTGTCCCCTTGTCATGTTGCTTGGTCACACTATATTTTCATATGCATTGCATGCCCGCATACTTAGTACATATTATGTGCTAACCTATATTCTTTGTCTACATGTTCTAACCATGTAGGGACCGGAGATAACTTTTACATTCTACCGGACGATGCTTGATTTTCGTGAAGACCTTGCTAGTGGTGAGCCCTTTTGTTCAAGGGCAATAGCCACCTTCTATCTACCTAGCTTGTTAAGTTAGTTTCTTTACTTATGTATTGAGGGTGAGCCTCAAACTATGTCTAGGCCCCGCTTTATCTATGTAGAGGCTTGTTGGACAAACTAAACTCTTGTACGTTGACTTGTAATTATTGAATATTATTATTATGTAATACTATGCTTATGCGCCTTGACTATGGAATGGTATTAATTATGTTTGTGACTTGATGCTGGGAATTGTGTGTGATTATGTGCTTATGTTGAAAGTCCCATAATCCCGATGTGTCCCCATAGCTTAAGTCCAAAGCCCCGATTCCCTTAGAGCTTACGTGTTATGTGTTTTGCTTCCGCACTTTCGAACCGATGATGTGTGTGATGATGCTATGATGGCTTGATCGAGGACTTTTGGGTTCTCTTTCGCCATCTCACATCTAGGCCCGACATTGGGTCTATGATATTTTGACTATATTGTTGTTAATTTGAGTGAATTCACATCTATAGCTAAAATTCTCGTATAATCCTATTGTTACAAACTTAGGATTTACTTTAGATCTCTAATTATTCTTTTAATTGGAGTAGTTGGAGTATGGAATAGATATAATAGTCAGAAACCTTTTAGGGTTTTCGTTGAATGCCATAGTTATGGATTCAATGACTAAGGTATTAGGTAGTTTGTTGTACTTTCTCAGGTCAAACATGACCTCGAGAGATATGCGCATATTGTCATAATAGATTCATGTGATACATCTTCGCTGTCATAATTGAAGTATTGGTTACAAGAAACCTAGCCTATTAACTAATGCTTAACTCGATTAGTTAATTGTCTAGACCCATCCTAGTAGATCTAATCCCATATTTTCACATCCCCAATAGCTCTCTTACTCTATTGTTAATTCATTAATTAATTAAGTATTTGTTGTGAGCTGAATTCGAACTTCAATTATCGTAACCCCATAATTTGAACCTACAATTGCCTAGTTCAATGAACTACTTCACCTCTTGAACCACCATTCCCTATGGGATTCGAACCCAACTCTTTCGTTGGGTTAATATGCTAACAACGATCGTCCCTACTTTCTTTGCATAGTAGGTCTGAACATCATTAGGATACTAAGTTTGTCATATCAAGTAGGTTACTACAAATGTTGCAGCATAGAGGGTTGTTCTCAGTCTTACCATCAGAGAATCCACAAAACCATTTATATAACATTTTCTTCATCCATAAGAGTATGATGGAAAATCAAAACATGTCCATAGATGTCGTTGGGCTCCGTGTCTTCCCTTTATCTCTTACCATTAAAGCAATAGTATGGTCATCTGAGCTCCCCCAGAACTCTATATCTACATGGGCAGAAGGCCTTTTTGGAGAGGTATTTTTCCAAATCAAATAAGTTAAAGCTAAAAGATCACAACAACAACTTAGAACAAATACCTAGTGATTATATAAGCATAACATGGGAGTGGTTTGTTAAGTTATTGTAGAGCGTTCCATACTATAACACGAAGACACTATAATAAAGACAGGGGCCACGACCAAGATGGTGATTGGGTACACAAAGATGGGTATGTAATTGACCATATGTGCCATTATAAAATCGTTATTATGGAGTTAGTATTTTTGAGGATTGAGGAGATGTTTGACAAGTTTCTTAAGAAAGCGGATACACAGGATAAGATGTTGAAAGAGATGAAAGTTGATATATTAGGGATTAATCAAAAGACGGATTCTTATGTTGTGTCTATTAAATAGTTGGAGAAGAAATTTGGTTAGATGTCAATATAGTTAAACCAAAGCCAGAAAGGTACATTACCAAGCAACATGGTGCAGAATCCAAAGAACGATGGGCATTGCATGGCAATTACTACTCATGGTAGCAAGCAGATGATCGACCCACCAATGAAAATAGATAATGATGTGGATGGGGAGGAGATAGTTGAGATCAAAAAGGAGGAGACAAGAGATGATTAGGCTAAGGATGTTGTGGGTGAAGACGTGGTGATACCAAAAAAGTTAAAACCCATACCGAGGCCTCCACCACCTTTCCCTCAGAGGCTAAAGAAGAATAATAAGAAAGGGAAGGTTCAAAACTTCATCTCGATGTTGAAGTAGTTGTCCATAAATCTCCCTCTCATTGATGCCTTGGAAAAAATGCCTAGGTATGTAATGTTTACAAAGGACCTAGTTACGAAGAAGAAAATGGTGAGTCAAGAGATTGCTCAGGACCTTTACTATTTCAGAGCCATTGCAAGAAGATCCTTAGTACAAAAGAAGAAGGACCTAGGAGTATTCACCATACCCCACACCCATTGGTGTCTTTAATATTTCAAAGGCACTATGCTATTTAGAAGCTAGCATCAATCTTATACCTCTTGCGATGTTCAAGAAGTTAGATTTAGAGTCCCCACATCGTCATCCATGCGGTTTTTAATTGAAGACATGACTATAAAGAAGCCTGTAGGGATACTATATGATGTTCTTGTTCGAGTTGAAAGTTTCATATTCCCTGCAGACTTTGTGATACTTGATAGGGAAGTAGACTTTGATGTCCCAATAATCTTGGGAAGGTCCTTCCTAATCACTGGGCGAGCACTAGTGGATATGGAGTTAGGACAACTCATGTTTATATTGAATGATAAAGAAGTTGTCTTCAATTATTGTCAGTCCATGAAGAGACCTGATGATTTGAAGGTTGTATCGGTGATCAAAAGTATTGGTGAAGTGCAACCAAAGGTACCTATAGAGAAGAGGTTAGGTGTTAAAACCTTTGAGGCTGTATTGATTAATTTCGAGAGTGATGGCATCCATGACTTTGATGAGATATTTAAAGCACTTAATGCAGCACAAACGATTTATACTATCATAGAGAAAGAGTTACTCATACTACGGTTTGCGTTTGAGAAGTTCAGGTCATATTTGTTGGGAACCAAAGTCAATATGCATACTGATCATTTGGCATTGAGATAGTTAATGACGAACAAGGATGTTAAACCAAGGTTGATTCTATGGGTACTTCTTCTTCAAGAGTTTAACTTCGAGGTGATTGACAGAAAAGGCATGGAGAATCAAGTTGTTGACCAACTGTCCAGACTCGAGGATGAGGTTATTGTTAAGTTTGAAGATGGTTTGGAGATCAATGATGTCCTCCCTGATGAGACAGTATTGGTTGCATCATATGATTTGATACCATGGTTTGTGGATTTTGCAAATTACTTAGTTAGTGATGTTGTGCCACTAGATTTGACTTCCCACCAGCGTCGTAAATTTATGTCTAATATGAGAGTTTTTTTGGGATAAACCATATTTGTTTCATGTCTATGCAGATGGGATTATTCATTATTGTGTTTCTGAGGTTGAGATGATAAGCATTCTTAAGGCTTGTCATTCCTTATTAGTCAATTGGCATCATAATGGTATTCGAACAACACATAAGGTCTTGCAGTATGGCTACTATTGGCCAACTATCTACCAAAATGCTCATGACTATGCTAAAGCTTATGACAAGTTCCACAGAAAGGTGAAATTTCCCAAACGCATGAGCTCCCACTTAATCCTATTATAGTTGTTGAGTTGTTTAATTATGGGGTATAGACTTCATGGGAATGTTCGTCAGTTCAAATGGGAATAAATAAATCTTGGTTGCTTCTTGGTTGTTTTAGACTACGTTTCAAATTAAGTGGAAGCAGTTTCACTTCCTAACAATGAAAGTGAGAGTGTCACGACATTCCTCAAGAAAAATATCTTCTCACAATTTGGCACTCCTCGACGGCAATCATAAACAATGGAGGTTCCTACTTTTGTAATAGGTTGTTCAAAGCTCTACTAGATAAGTATGGGATAAGAAATAGTGTGGCAATGCCTTACCATCCACAGATGAGTGGGAAAGTTGTGGTATCTAATAGAGAGATTAAGCATATTCTTTCTAAGTCAGTGAATGTAAATAGGATAAATTGGTTGTGAAGACTAGATGATACATTGTGGGCGTACCGAACTGCATTCAAGACTCCCATAGGTATGTCTCCTTACTAACTTATTTTTGGAAAATCTTTTCACTTACCTATAGAACTTGAGCACAAAGTGATGTGGATGCTTAAGAAGCTGAATTTGGATTGGAATGATGTTGCTACTTTGAGGCTAAGCCAACTCAATGAACTCGATGATTTTTTGTTGAGGGAATATGAGATCTTAGCTTGTATAAGCAAAGAATGAAGTTGTATCATGATCATCGCATTGAGCACCGTCGGTTTCTGCTAGGATATTTGGTTCTATTGTTTAATTCACGGCTAAGGTTATTTCCTCGCAAACTCAAGTCAAGTGGTTGGGTCCCTACAAGGTCACACGTGTCTTACACCACAGGGTTGTTGAGTTAGAAAGTTGTGATGGCATAAGGTTCAAAGTCAATGGCTAGAGAATCAAACCATACTTTGGCAACGCGGATGAAACCAATATAGTTGAAGTATGGACGCTTGGTGAAGTTTAAGTAGCCAAGTGGTCTAAGTCGTGTTGTGATAATAAATCAGGCGATACTTGAGAGGCAACCCAAGATTTTAGTTTTAGTTTTCACGTATTTGTGTTTTGTTTTAATATTAGACTCATAGGTAGCTAAATACTTGTAATTTTCCTTGTATTTTTGTACTCACAATTAGGTAAGTTATAAGGTAACAATGTATTTTGAGGTAGCTTAATACTTGCAATTTTCTTGTATTTTTGTAATCACAATCAGGTAAGTTATAAGGTAATAATGTATTTCGATAAGTATATCTAGGAACAGGATGAAGGCACTAAACAAGTTTAAAAAGTGAGAAAATATGGTTGTATGTGTCAGTATACAAGTCATGGTTCAAACCACGGCTCATAACACTGCTCACGGATCTAATTTTGGTGAGCAAGAATTTCTAACTGTGATTTCACGAGCCAACTTCATGGCCTATAGAAAGAATTATGGGCCATGAATGGAGTTCGTGGACTCCAGGTAAGTTTTCTAGAAATTTGCCAAGTGTCGGAGGTATCCACGAACACTGCCTACGGGTCTAAAATATTCCACGGCCCGTAGATAGCATTATTGGATTCTAGGTCTTTAATAGTGGCAATCTTAATCCATAAAACTAAGTTCACAGGCCATAGAACAATCCACAACCCATAATTGGGGTTTTGTGGACTAACACCACCTAAAAATAACCTGACCCAGTAAAAGATTTAAAAAGGGTAAATAATGTTTACCCCTTATTTCTCACAAAACCAAAGAAACTCTAACCCTACCCTTTTCTTCCTCACCTTCGATCAACTCCGACAACCCTCTCCCATTTTTGATCACTTTTTTGGCGTGTCAACCACTATTTCAATGAGTTTTAAAGTCAACCCTTAGGTTTGAATAATGTTTTTTCATTGTTCAATCGATTGGAATAATATCCACTCAATATTTTTGGTATGTTTTCTGAACCCTATCCTCGAATTCCAACTTAGGGCTTTGAGTTTTGTATATTGGAGTCTTTGAAATCATGACTTCATAACCTAATTTTTTGAACACTTCAAAATTTGTGTGAATTTGACCACTATAGTATAATTATAGAATTGGCATTCGAATAAAATTAGGTTGTTCGTGACCATTCCTACCTGTGATTGAAAACATGTCAAATTCATTGTGCAAATGCTACTCTCTAATGAATTTCTATGTTTTGCACTATGTTTTGAGAAAGTGGTGTGAGTGATGAAGTATTGTACTGGTAATGTGATGGAAAATGATAAATTGGGGTTGACAGGATAGCCATGTCAAGTATTTGGACTAAGTAATCCAAAATTAAGCAAATTTATACATTCCACGTACAGTAATGGAAATGTGTCTTTATGTTGATTGGTCACTGTGAGGATTTTAATAGTTGGACTGGATTGACATATGTTGGGTTGGGTAATTGTTTGGTTTTGAATGGATTTGGGCTAAAAATTATTATGTGTATGTGTTGAAAATTTTGGACCATGTTTGGCATGTTGTTAGGCTCTATTTGGATTGATTTTGTTAAAACTTATTGACATGTATTGATTTTGTGTGATTTGACATTATTTTGTATTTGTTTGACTGGGATGTTACCTAAAAATTAGAATCTATATGTAACACCTTAAAAATTCCTAAGCTAAGACCCAAACTTTCCTCTTATGTGTATGGGATCATATCGAGTGATTCTAATCTTGAATATAGGTATTAGAGTATATTCTATAGGGGATGATATATTTGAGATGAATAAAAGTTACAAAAATCCCTTAGCACAAAATTGAGTTGAAACCTTCCTTACCAATTGATTTTCAATATGGAATTCTATGAAATTGGGTGATCCAATAACTTCAAGGTTATGAATATATGTTAAGGTTCTTTCCTAAGTATTTGAATTATGTTGGATGTGTTTTGAGGTCACAAGGGACACCTAAGGTCAAGACAAGTTCAAAATATTTCAATTGGCTAAGTTTCGATATGAGTTCAAAAAATGGTCCACTTCAAATAGTCATATCTCTCATAACATAATAAGTTAGGTGATCTATAATATATCAACTTAAATATCTTTGAATTAGCTTGCCAACATCAAATTGCATCTTAATATGAGTTTGGAGTAAATGGTTATGGCCATTTTAGTAAAGCTTACAGAATCTGTAAATTTTGACGATCCGTCGAATAATTTGGTGATCCGCTGATTTAGACCATGGAAATGCTCTTAGAAAACTTAGAATCTGTCAAAAATGGCAACCCAAGGTCCCTATTCGGGCGTACCACTAAATGATTTGGCGTTGGGCCCCCTAGACCGCCATTTTGACCACCGAAACTCATCAAAAGGTCAATATTTTTTGCAATTTTGATGATTATTTGATTTCCCAAAGGATAGTTTTGCCCTTTTATCCTTAAATAATTTCACAAAGCCCATCTTATAACCTAATAACATCATTATATGTATTGTGACTCCCAAGATTTATAATTTTCCTTCTCTCAAAGATCAAGAACTTCAAGAAACGAATTTCTCTAAATTCAAAATATCTAAAGGCTCCAAGTTAAAGATTCTCTTCTAGAACCCACAATTTTGAATAAATATTCTTCTTCAAACTTCAAGAACTTCATAGGAGGGTTTCTCAAGTTCAAGCTATAAGGTTCCAAGCCAAGGGTTTCTTCAAGAACTTTTGTTCTTCCGGCTATGTAAGGCTACTCATAGTGTTGGACTAGGTTCTTCCATGTGCCACAATGTTAATTCTCCGTAATTGAGTTCAAGTAGAGTTTTATCCTAATTTTTGAATTTTAAATGAGTTAATTCCTCTTCCATTTAGTTAGTATATTTATGCATTGAGATTATTATTATTTTTATATCTTATATTATTGGAGTTTTCATTTATGGATACTTTCCCATGAACCTAATGAAGTTGATGATTATGGTTTTTCTATACATTATTTGATGTTAAGATTGATGGTTTTTCATGCATTAAATAAAGTATTATTTTAAATCAAGGTTTTGCATATTGAAAGTAAAGATGATGGTTTTTACATGCATCGATGAAAGATGATGTTGATGTCGTCTTGAGACGAGTTTGATGTTTAAATTAAAGTCCAATGAGACTAAATGCTATTTTTTGTGAGTAATATACTCACTTGATAGATATGAGCACATATTTTGGGAGTAGTATTGAGCACCGATTTGGGTAAGAGTATAAATAACTCAAATCCCATAAACTATGCCACCAGCATAGGATAAAAAAGGGTCATACCTATGAAGTCCCTATAGAGGTTTTTATTGGATCCATTGATAGGGCATCCTCTACCTTGGTAAGGTATTGGATAGATGTGGCAATGACATCACTTTTTTGTATCATCACTCGCTCATATGATGATGATTGTTGGTTAAGAGAAACTCCTACTTACTAATTGGATGATTTGGTGTGAGTTGCATATTATTGAGTTTATTTTTAAAGCATAACTTTATTTTTTTTAAACTTGAATGTTTTACTGAGTTGAGTTGACTGTTCAGTTGAGTATCTTTGATTATGTTCTTTCCTTTTTTAGCTATTTTACATACTAATACATTTCACATACTGATATCCATTTAGGATGCATCGTTTAATGATACAGATACAGGTGATAGAGGCCTTCAGCAAGCGCAACCATTAAAGTCCAGTTTTCTCCTTTCCAGATCGTGGTGATCCCTCCTTGATTTTGGGGGCATTATATTTATATCATATATTATTTCTAGAGTATTTCTCTCCTTGAGGTAGCCATGAGCCTATCATCGACGCCATCTAGATGTTTAGAGATAGAGACTTCACAGATAGTGATGGATTAGAGTTGTTTCATTTTTTAAAGACTTGTAGTTTTTAACCTATTTTTGCAATATTGAATTAATGTGGATTGTAAGTTTTAACCATTATTTTATTGAGTCTTGAATTGATGAGCCCACTAGAATGTTCTTTCTACATAAATCGGGTCTTCCATTGTTGATGAATGAGTGATTGAGCCAAGTGGTTCTCTTGGAGCCCAGCAATGGCTTCTAAGTGCCGACCACACCAAGGGTACCCTTCTTGGGCATGAAAAACTTGATATTATAGCACAAAGTTCAAGTGTCATAGGGTGTCTATGAAGTCATGTCTATTGGATCTTATTTATGGTTGTGAGGGTCCCACTTATATAAATGAAGGACTATTGACATTTATAAAAGTTTACCTTCTTTTAGATTTTGAATCGTACAATAGAGCTATTTCTTAAGAAACATATGATGACTTGTGCATAGTCCTAAACCTTTTGATTGTGCCTTATTTATAAGGTGATAGAGACAGTAAACTTCAAATCCTTATCGATGAGTTCCTCTGTGATAAAGTAATCAAAATAGTTAAAGGATTATACCAGTTTTGAGATAAGCCAACTAGTGTGCTGAGTTGATTAATTCAAAAGAATGCATTCATCTTCATATGAATCGAGCATTGATCTAGATCAATATGCACCCCAGATCTCTTATCCAAAACTTACTTTAGACGTTATTCATAAGAGGAAACGTTGTGTCTCTAAAAGTTTAGTGTTACCACTTGGGAGAGTGTGATTTGAGGTCTTGTAAACCATAATTAGAATTGAGTCATGCTAGATCTAGAAGGATGATGGTGGAAAAGGAGAGACCAAATAGTAAGAGTGGTGGTTGATTGAGGCTTGTAGTTAGAGTTATGTATTTATTAAGTAAGTAATGGGGTGATGAGTCGATTACCTTAAGTTTTGATGAAAAAGTAGTAAGTACCATATGGTTTTCATGATGAGGTATAGAGAAAGGATTATTATTAGGATGAGTTAGAGTGTGCTCAAACTAGAAAGAGGTTTATGTTGATTTGTTATATTATTCATATAAGGGTGAACTATAGATGTTGAATAGGGAACAGAGTACTTTTGAGGTGATAGATCTAAACTAGGCTTATGATTCTAAAGGGAAAGCCTCATGAGATTCATAGAGTAATGATCTTAGCCAGGTAAGGAGGCAAAATGAATGGGTGAATGGTACATGAGTTGTGAAGAGGAGATGTGTTGACCGATTATTGGCTATGAGATTTTAGTGGGCCTATGTTCCTAATTTTTACCTAGTCATTATAGGTTGGTATAATATAAGGGAAGTGTGTGATGCACATGTTAGCATTAGACTATAAGATTGAATTTTGAGGAGCAGTGAGAAAAAAATAAATAGCATTATGACAGTGATAGTCTTAGATGGAGATTTGCTCCAAGAGTCTTACCATAGTGTATGTTCGATGTTGACTTGCAAGGTAAATAATGTTATGAGTATAGTGTAGGTACCCTTTAGATGGAAATAATGAATCGATGATAAATTATTGAATAAGAAGAGGCTTAAGATGACAATATCCTCAATAGGGTAAAGTTGTGTGAAATTCTAAGTTAGGATTGCTATGGGAACATAGATAGTATAATTGAGTTGTCGATGTGGAGTAGGCTATACAAGTCAATAATAGTAGCAAGTGCAGAAAGATACCCATAAAGACAAAAGGAAACTAAGAGTGATATCTTAGAAGAAAGTCTTAGTAGCATTTTTTTATATTTGAGTATAGTATAATAGGAGAGTTTAAGATGTTCTTAGGGATAGTGATGCCTTGACCATGTGGAGAGTTGTACTTATAACTTAGTAAGATAAATCTATTCGCAGACTTAGAGATATTACCTTTGAGCTAAAGGGGAGATGATAAGGCAATGAACCAAAGTGGGTATTGAGGTTTTGAAAGTGATGAGTTGATCAAGATGAGACATCAATGATTTTCCATCTCATGTGTTCCTTATACTTTAGTTGAGATGATTCTTTATTCCTATCTTTTGTATGAGTTCCATGACCATGTCCTAGAATCATGCACCTCATGTTGATTTCTATTCATATTGAATTTTAAGGATGAGAAGCGGTAACCTCACTTAGCAATTTTGATTTCATCTCATAGATATAAAAGCTTCAAGCCCTAAGTTAGATGAGATGTAACTTGAGTTTCCATGAACTTAGGATGAGCCTTGAAAGATGAGAAAGATCATGTTATGTCATGAATGATCCCAAATTGGGTTTCTTGATAGAAACATGCTAATGATTTTTAGTTCTAAGCCCTTCGAGTGATCCTCCTTTTGCCTTGATAGCAATGTTGATGATAGTATATGAGTGATAGTTGATGGGAGAGAGTGAATATTCTTAATTTTGATAATGATATTGTACTAATTCCACTCAAGGTTATAGATGTGGAGGAGGAGCCAGATGAAATTTCAATGTTTGCAATAGATAGGTAAGAGAACATAGGTATTGGTAAGAGTTAATGTGATTGTGGGTCTAAAGGTGTTATGGTAGGTTTAAAGATTCTTAAGCGATGTTGACCTCATGGAGGCCATAAAGTGGTTAGAATGATAGGCTTGAATGTTTGATAGTCCTAATGTGAGTGATTGTAGTAGGCTATTCGAGACCTTTTGGGTGAGGGTTTTGAGTAGGCGAGTATTGGAGTGGTGAGAAAGAGTAGCATCCTTTAAGTGAAAGTCCTTACAAAGGTATAGAACAAAAACCGAGTGGGTTATATTTTCATGAGCATGATCATCTTATGGGTAACACGTTATGACTTTGGGTTAACTTGAACTTGATGAGAATACGCAACAAAATTAGGCTTTGATGAGAGTTATAGGATTAAATTAATAAAGTGTAGTACATGAAGAGAAGATCATGGTTGAGGAGAGTCACCAAGATTGTAAGTCATCATCCCTATTTCTTGATACAAGTTGGTCCTACCCCTGTACCAGATAAGTAATCATATCTTGAAGTTATCAGTAAATTTGATGGGAGTATTCGGGATTATAACCCTTTTCTCATCCCTAGTAAGATGCCTTCTAGTGAGGAAGTTCCCTATCTTCGAGTTGATGTGTTCATTCTAGATTTCGAAGGTTGATTGCCCAAAAGTTTGAATGATTTGATTTATTGAGTTTTGATGTTTTATTCATGCCAATCAATGATGAAGTTGAAGATAATGTTCCTATTATTGATCTGAAATGATATGTCCATCCTTGAGTTTAAATAGTTGATTTCCTAGAGATTTTGATTGGTTTACTAATTGAGTCGTGATTGTTATTCATTCCTCGATTCCATTTCTAGTTACCCATCATTCGAGGACGAATGATCCCAAGGGAGAGATGTTGTAACACCTATAAAATTCCTAAGCTAAGATCCTAACTTCTCTATTATGAATATGGGATCATACCGAGTGATTCTAATCTTGAATATAGGTATTAGAGTTTATTCTATAGGAGGATGATAGATTTGAGATGAATTCAAGGTTACAAAATCCCTTAGTACAAAATTGAGTTGAAACCATCCTTATAGATTGAGTTTCAATATGAAATTCTATGAAATTGTGTGATCCAATAACTTCAAGATTATGAATGTATGTTAAAAGTTATTTCCTAAGTATTTGAAGTATGTTGGATGTGGTTTGAGGTCACAAGGGACACCCAAGGTCAAGACAAGTTCAAATCATTTCAATCAGCTAAGTTTTGGTATGACTTCATAGAAAGGTCAACCTCTAATAGTCATATCTCTCAGAATATAATGAGTTATGTGACCTATAATATACAAAATAAATGATATTTGAATTATCTTTCCAACGCATCCACTTTATACTTAATCAAGGTTCAGAGTAAAATGTTATGACCATTTTAGTGAAACCTGACGAATTTATAAATTTTGGCGATCCGCCAATTTTAACCGCTAAAATGCTCTAAGAAAGCTCAGAATCTTTCAAAAAGGGAAACCCAAGGTCCCCATTCAATGTACAGATGAATGGTTCGGTGATGAAGCCCCTAGACAGCCATTTTGGCAGTTGAAACTCATCAAAATGTCATTTTTTTTCCAATTTCGGATGATTATTTGACTTTTTCAAAAGGATAGTTTTGACCTTTTATCCTTAAATAACTTCCCAAAGCCTATTTTATAACCTAATAACATCATTATATGTATTGTTACTCCCAATATTCTCAAAGATCAAGAACTTCAAGAAATGAATTTCTCCAAATTCACAATATCTAAAGGCTCCAAGTTCAAGATTCTGTTAAAAAACCTATAGTTTTGAATCAATATTCTTCTTCAAAATTCAAGAACTTCATAGGAGGGTTTCTTAAGTTCAAGTTATAAGGTTCCAAGACAAGGGTTTATTCAAGAACTTTTGTTCTTCCGGCTATGTAAGGCTACTCATAGTGTTGGATTGAGTTCGTCCACGTTCCCCAATGTTAATTCTCTATAATTGAGTTCAAGTAGAGTTTTATCCAAATTCTTCAATTATAAATGAGTTAATTCCTCTTCATTTAGTTAGATATATTTATGCATTGAGATTATTATTATTTTTATCTCTTATATTATTGGAGTTGTCATTCGTGGATACTTTCCCATGAACCCTAATAAAGTTGATGAACATGGTTTTTCTATACATTATTTAATGTTGAGATTGATGGTTTTTCATGCATTAAATAAAGTATTATTTTAAATCGAGATTTTGCATATTGAAAGTAAAGATGATGGTTTTTATATGCATCGATGAAAGAGTGATTTAAATTAATATTACATATATATTTTATTGAGTTCAAAGAATTGTATTTTAAAGAAAATATTTTGATGAGACGATGCATGTTTTGATGAGTTTTTTATGAAATTGCGTATCAAGTTTAAATGATCTTTTGAGTAAATATTTTGATGATGATGTAAATAATTTTGAAAATATATTTATTGATGAAAGATGATAATGATGATGCCTTGAGATGATTGATGTTTAAATTAAAGTCCAATGAGACTAAATGAGATGTTTGTGAGTAATCTACTCACTTGATATATATGAGCACATGTTTTGGGAGTAGTATTGAGCACCGATTTGGATAAGAGTATAAATAACTCAAATCTCATAAACTATGCCGCCATCATAGGATAAAAAAGGGTCATACCTCGGAAGTCCCTATAGAGATTTTATTGGATCCATTAACAGGATGTCCTCTACCCTAGAAAGGTATTGTATGGATGTGGCAATGGCATCTCTTCATTGTATCAACACTCACTCATATGGTGATGATTGTCGGTTAAGAGAAACTCTCACTTCCTAATTGGATAATTTGGCATGAGTTCATTTTCAAAGCGTGACTTTATTTTTTAAAACTTGCATGTTTTACTGAGTTGAGTTGATTGTTGAGTTGAGTATATTTGATTATGTTCTTTCTTTTTTAGCTATTTTACATACTCGTACATTTCAGTTACTGACATCCATTTAGGCCTGCATCATTTAATGATGCAGATACAGGTGATAGAGGCCTTCAGTAAGTGAAACTGTTAGAGTCCTATTTTTCCCTTTCCAGATCGTGGTGAGCCCTCCTTGATTCTGGGGACATTATATTTATATCGTATATTATTTCTAGAGTATTGTATTCCTTGAGGTAGTCATGAGCCTGTCATCGGCACCATCTAGATATTTAGAGATAGAAGCTTCATAGATAGTGATGGATTAGAGTTGATGTTTTATTTTTTGAAGACTTGAAAGTTTCAAACTATTTTCGCAATATTGAGTTAATGTGGATTGTAAGTTTTAACCATTATTTTATTGAGTCTTTAACTGATGAACCCGCTAGAACATTCTTTGTACATAAACTGAGTCTTCCATTGTATACGAATGTGTGATTAAGCTAAGTGGTTCGCTTGGAGACCAATAATGGTTTCTGAGTACCGACCACACAAAGGGTACCCTCCCATGGGGTGACACTATATTCTTGTTTGGAAACTAGACCTGGACATGACTTTTTCATACACTGTATGCCCACCTTCACGAGGGTCCTTTACGGCCTATGGTTCATTGCACAGGTCATCATTACCCCTCCTGGAAGGGTTCTAGTGTCTTGACATTGTCAAATTCAACAGGAAGAACCCATTTACGAGTCATAGTTTAGACTATGGCCCGTAAATAGTGTTCATCATTTGGTTTTCTGCAAAATATATTTTCCATGTCTGCAACTACGACCCCAGTCTATGACCTGTTGTTCAATCCACAGGTCATGAATGGATCTTGTAGTTGGATTTCCAGTATGTTGAATTACTGTT
Organism: Solanum aculeatissimum; assembly: GCA_038996855.1. Classification (NCBI taxonomy): domain Eukaryota; kingdom Viridiplantae; phylum Streptophyta; class Magnoliopsida; order Solanales; family Solanaceae; genus Solanum; species Solanum aculeatissimum. The sequence continues at coordinate 4,316 of JBCEWC010008698.1, read as the reverse complement.
AACCTGTTCCTATGACAGCCTTCTACGGCTCGTAGTTCACTCTACGATCCATAGATGAGCTTTCGTACTTCTTTTTGTGATTTATTTTTATACGTTTTTCCTTTAATTTTTTCATTTCCTGGGACTCATGTATTCCCATATGTTCTTTTGTTTAGATATCATGGGTCCCAAAGCTAGATAAGCAGAGATTCGAGCTATCAAAAAAAGACTTTTTGATGAGCCAATGGAGTCAGAGACTAGTAGATCTTTGCAGGAGCTTGATGTCCATCTCGATGAGAAAGTCAATCCACGACAGACATGAGTAGTGTCCCAAATAATCGTACCAGCTCAGACCTCTGTTTCCACAGTACAGCCTCCCTAGTCTGAGGAGGGAGGCCCTAGAACAAGCGATTCCATACAGTTTTCCAGCTTTTAAGAGGGGTCCTGGTCCAGCTCTCTTGATCGTGATGATTCTAACTTAGAGAAGGAGTCTGATTCAGAGTCCGAGAGTTTGGACAAATCAGTCACAGTTCCTGTATATATGCATTAAGGATATGTGCACTATCAACATGATGATATTCGCCAGGATGACAGAGGCCAGCACATGAGGACTATCTTAGAGGAGCCTTGGATATTGAAGTACAAATTTGATGTAGTGTCGACCATCTGTGATATTTTTGCCCGATATAGACTCAAGTGGATGGCAGCACCATCGAGGAAGTACTCCCCGACATTGGTCAGAGAGTTCTATACATCCTACACTGCTACTATTATTAAGGCCTCTTTGAAGAAGGCCAAGCCCATCACCCAGCCATGTCTGACCCAGATATTGGTCTGAGATGTTTAAGTTGATATTTTATAGGCCATTGTCTGAAGGTTCTTACTCGTTTCAAGCACCAGGCCCCCATTTTATTACAAAGTTTGACTACCGACTAGGGTAGGCATAGGACTATGCTGTGATAAGAGATCTGGCCCAAAATGCTACTTTACTTCCATGGGTCGCAGGATACATGGTTGAGTGAGGCACAGACGTTGATTGGGTGTCCAGCCTTATGCCTATTATAAAGTCCTCGCTCAACTTTGTGGCCAAGTTTTGGTGGGTCATGGTCCGCACATGCATATGGCTTACCTAGGCAAAAGTACACTCATTCCAAATCATGTCATGATAGTATTCAGAATCATAATTTGTTACGATATTGATTTTTCTCGTTGTATTGTAAAGGAGATCCATGAGTGAGCTTTCCAGCATTTGATGTCCATTCCTTGTCCTTCACTGGTCCATAGGCTCTGTATAGATATGGGAATAGAGATTATCCCCAATGCCAACTGGATGATTGATATACAATAGACTCAGAATGTCGGCCTAATAAAGGCTGATGAGAATCCTATTACACCTCAGCGAGCACCTCCACCCACCGTCAAATTTTCAGAGATGTTTGTCAAGCCTCCACATTATGAGGCTACTTCTACTGCTACTGTTGAGCCTAAGAGAGCCACACAGATAGGTGAAAAAACAAAGACGGGACCTACTTCCGCATCCTACACTATACAAAAGGTCGTGGTGATACATCCTCATCACGTGAGTATGGTTTATATATCCATAGAGTCTATTCTGGCCTTGGTACAGTGCCATACTTAAACTAAGTCTTAGTTGGCTCAATTAGTTCAGCAAACCAGGCCTTGGGTTTGCAAGGCTATTACTAAGTTAGAAGAGCACATGACAGAGCGCTACACGCCACCCTAGATCAGCAGATGAGAGTTCTTCATAGCCGCGTAGATGCATTTGAGAGGTATTTAGAGGATCGCTTGGATGCGACTCAGGCTTCAGACTTATCTGCCATCTGGACGGAGATCCAGCAGCTCCGCAAGTAGATGAGAGTGGCAACACAAGCACCATTGACCATTTCCATGCCAACCATCACTCCACCAGTGCTGCACCTATTTGCTAAGGAGTGTAGTATTCTTTCCTCTAGGAAGAGGCGACGTACTAGCAAGGACGATCCATAGGCAGCATTGCGACGTCTCTGAGGATGAAGCGCCACCAGATTGATGCCCCCAGATGGGCTTCTATATTGGATAAGAAGATGTTTCTTAAACAAGAGAAGGAGATAGCATAGAGTTCTGGACCCTCTTTACAGGCCTCTACTATGGAAGAAACCACCTAGGAGTTTCAGAGTGGTAAGATCTATACTGACACCGGCGCTTACGCGCCCACGTACATTTTTTTTACCTCTATGTTTTGGTTTATTTTGGTGTCTTATGGACAATGCAACACCTTTTTATGAGGTGTGGGTGTTCATAGGCCTCGACAAAGTGTGAGTAACCAAGGCCTATATCTACTTATATTTTGAGTTTGTGGGGTTTTTTTGCCCGTATTTTTTCTCTAAGAACATTTATATTAAACTAACATGTTTAGGATGTATAGGTAGTATTAGCAGCATATTTATCTGATATTTGTGGCATATGTTGATTTATCTTGAAAAAAATGATACCCCTCTATTTTTGGAATTATTTTTAGATGATGTGCTTGTGGATAGTTTTGATAGTAACCATGTTGGATCTATTTATGACATTGTATATTCTGATAGGATAGGGCTAAATCATGATAAAAATATGATTTGAATGTATACATTAATAGTGTTAATCAGTGCTAAGTGTGTGTGAGCTTAATTTCATTATTCTTATATTGTGTTTTAATCCAAAACATTCCCTGTTAGTCTCACTGAGACTATAGGTTAGTTGGTTAGGAAAGGATCATAGGTCATCGTTCATAATAGTCCACTTAGCCTACATGACCAATCAAATACATTGTGTATCCCTTGATCCCAATATTTGAGCCATGCATGTACCTTTTCTTTGTAAATACCTAAGTCACCTGCCCTTTTTTATCTGTGTAAATCTTGAATTTGGCCATGGTCCCTCCTTGAATATTGTGCACTTTGACTCAGGCTAAAAGCATAAATTAAAGGTGGCTACCAAATGTGGCCTTGGTTCATTGGTAGGATATTGTGCACCTCAACTCATGTCAGAAGTCTAAGTTGAGAGTGGCTACTGCAAATAAATGACAACAACATCGGAAGTGAATCTAAGTAATTAATGAAAATAGGAAAAATATGAGATGGTTATGAGAAAAGCGGATAAATGCCAAAAAGAAAGCTGAACAAAATTGAGAAAAATAACAAGCAAAGAGTGTAAGAAGCATGGAAACACACCCAAAAAGTTTTAAAATATGTGAAAGGGAACAATGAGTGATAAACGTGTCAGTGTTAGCAAGGATAAGTGCAAAATAGAGTAGTGCAAAGAAGAAAATACATCATACCAAGCCCCCTGTGCCTACATTACAAGCCAAGAAAGTCCTATAGCGGTCCTAGTTTAACTAGTTAAATGTCATGGTCTAGAATATAGGGGCAAGCCTATGGTATTGTACACAATGTTTGAATATCATTTATGAATGTGAGTGGATTCACTTAGTCCTTGTCATTGAATAGAAATACATCAATTTGTGTGAAAAATGGGACTTCTTTTGTTTGTGAGGGAACTTGAATGACACTGTTGATTGTTAGACTATTTCGGTGATTATTGCTTATGTACATTGCGTTATTTGTCAAAATTACTCTATCATGTATTGATCCACGTAATAAATGTCTTATATATACATTGAAGGTTCATGAGGGTATCAATGATTGACTGGGATGAAGTATCTACCATGAGATTGATGTTTGTATGTATGTTGTACTGCTTATGTTAGATTGACTATGTCACTTGAGAACAAGATATAATTTAAGTTGAGGGTGTTGATGTGCCACTAAAATATGGCACTTTTGATGCTTTAAACTTAGAATTGTATGTGTTTTCTAGTGATTTTAGTAGATTTGATGTATGTTTGTGTTGTTTTTACAGGACTTCAAGATTTGAGATGTTTTTGTGAGGATTGCCACAGTTTTGTAGATGTTTTGCTTAGTACGAGACCACTTACGGGTCGTGGTTTGATCCATAAGCTGTAGGTGGATGTTTGTGGTCTTAATCCAGAAGTTAGATGATTTTTTGAAAAAGAAGTGAGGATTAACAGGACAAGTCTTGGTTCATTCCACGACCCATGTACTTGTTCATGTGATTAAAGCTTAGAGTTTTAGGAAGTTAACAAAATGGAGTAGATTACTATCCATAGTCCAAACTATGAGTCGTAGATGAAAACTCGTACATGGTTCCCAGCTTTTAGGATGGCAGTTCACGACACCCTGACCACGAGTCGTAGATCAATATTGTCACGCCCCAAAAGATGTGGAGGCATGACTGGCACTCGATACCACCATTGGTCGAGTAAGCCACTGAACATA
>JBCEWC010008697.1:0-19633 GCA_038996855.1 Solanum aculeatissimum | reverse complement strand
ATAGGAATAGGAATAACAATAGTATATCGAATCCTATTTGGAAAAGGATTGTATTATAGTATCCTAGTTGGAAAAAGGAGTTTAATATAGTATCTATAAATAAGGTCTCAATGTAATAATGTAGAAAATAATTCAATAGTATTTCTCTCCAATATTTCTCACAGTTCTCATTTTTAACCTACTGTGTTTCCTTTTTTTTTTTTTTTCCTTAAAAGTAAAAAATATCCAGAAATATCTTCTTATCAGTTATCAAAAAATCCTCATTGGAAAATCAAAGTCACTTTTTTATTTGTTGATGAAGAACTTGTTTGTTCTAGTCAGTTTAAAGTCCAATCACTGTCTTAAGCTTGAAATCTGCATTATAAATAAAATAATGGGTATCCCACAAGATCAAGGTTATTGAATTTAATGCTTTGCATCCAGAATAGAGTGGTTGGTTTGACCTTTTGAGGTTTTGCATCATAGAGCTTTTCGCCTCAGGGCAAAGCCAAACTTCCAATGCAGAAACTTTTTTGATAAAAGTACTGCTGAGTACTGATGCAGAATTATTGCACTAATTTTGCAGTGCTGGTCTCTGTTCTTCGTAGTTCAAGTAAATCATATCAAGATGGTTCTTTTTTTTTGGATGAAGTCATATCAAGATGGTTCTAGATGCAGTTTTTGATAAGTATACCTCCGTAGAGTCCAGCCAACTGTCTATGCAATATGATATTTCTTCTTTGTGTAAAGAAATAAGAGTGTTTATAAGAGAGTGTTTCTGATTGCTAGGATTGGATTCTCAGCTACTTCAAAAGGTTCTTATTCATTACTCTCCAATCAAAAACATACATAGGTTGGGGTCCTCAAATCTTTTTTCCTTTTGGTGCCTAGCTTATTCATCCTCTTGCTTGTCAATGTTCACCATTATTTTAGGAACAGCCATTGTATATTCAAAATGGGGAACATCGTGACCCACAATTCTGAGGCAATGTTACTGTGTGGTAGGTTGTGGTCCACATCTTCTTTGTGCTTTCTACACATATAACATCAACTTATGACAATGCATCCTCCTTTTTTGTTTCCTGTGATTGATATTGCTCCACATTGTACATCATGTAAAGAAAATCACTCTCCTGAGTTTTTTTGTTCCTCGTCGTGAATCTAAATGGGGCCATGAGCTGTCTCCAGCAATTAAGTGACTGCAGTATGACTTAACAGAGAGAATTTGAAAATGATTCTTTCATAAGATCTTATAGACCTTTAAAGTGTGAGTAGCTATAAAGCTATGTAGGAAATTTTCCACTTCATGCAGTGGAATCCTGTATTCGCCTTCTAAAAGATCATTCCCTACACATTGTCCTACATCCGTTTTAAGAATGTCTGCAACCATTGCCAATAGATTAAGCCATGAGAACCCTATAGATTTTGAGATTTCTAATTCCCTTTTAAGAACGTCTAACCATTGCCTATAGATCAAGCCTCAAGATCCCTAAAGATCTTGACATTTCTGACTTTCAAAGTTTCCCCTCTTTGATCTTTACCATCAAGAGGAAGATCAAAGTACTTAGTAGGGAGCTCAACTATTTCACAACTCTTGAAGAAAAGATGTGATATAGATATCTCCTCATTCTTTTCATCAAAAAGGTATCTCCTCACTTCTGGTACCCTTTTAGGAAACTTGGCCTGATGCCCTCTTTAAAATTAGATCTTGACTTAACTCACACCCCAAAAGCTAGCTCAAAGGACGGAGGAAAGCTCAAGCCTTTTAAGGAGTCCACCTATTTCATTAACTACCTATGTGGGACTTCTGTCATTCTTCAACACCCTATCTCACGCCTAGATCTTAGCATGTGGTGCATGGATAATTTTAATTTCAGGAGCCCAACATTGGGTAAGATTGGTCCTGCTCTGATACCATGTAAAATTAGGTCTTTGACCTAACTCACACCCCAAAGCTAGTTGAAAGGAAGGAGGATTTTCCAAGTCTTATAAGGAGTCCACCCATTTCATTAACCACCAATGCGGGATTTTTGTCATTCCTCTACCCTTCATTACATTAATTTGCTTTAAAGCTTCCATTACAAACAAGAAGACCGATGGAGATAAATGATTTTCTTGTCTACTACTCCTATGCTTGTCTTTGAAGGACATACAGGTGCAATGCTAAATTTACAGGCATTTGTTTCCTTTTAAGTAATACCTAATGTCATTTTTCAATTAAAATTCTACCTGTTGTTTTATATATCTTCCATTAGTATTTGTTAGTAGTGGGAGTATGAACAGAGTCGAATAGCTTAGTGTTATGCCTACTTCACATTTTGGAAAAACTCCTAAATAAGGAAATTTTGATATGCCATTCTAGATTATTAATATTTTTGGTAGGAAATGCACAAATGATAACAACAACAACATACCCGGTGAATCCCACAAAGTAGGGTCTGCGAAGGGTAGAGTGTATGTAGACCTTACCACTACCTCATGGAGATAGAGACTGTTTTCGAAAGACCCTCAGTTCAAGTTATATTAGCTCCAAGGAAAGAAGAAAATAATAGATATAGAATAACAACTAAAATAGAGAGCAATGTCAATTCGACAAGAAAATAATAGAAGTAGCAGAATAATCAAAGTGCAGTAACATGCAACCATAATACTAAGGTTAATCCTATGACAAACCTAAAAATCGTCACAAGGCAAGACAATATTCTACCCCTACTAGCTTCCTACCCTAATACGCTAGCTCCACTCCTTTCTATCTAAGGTCATGTCCTCGGTGATATGGAGTTGAAACAGTATACAAGTCCTCGGTGAAATGCACAAATGATGGTTATATTTAAATCTAGATGTAGCTGAAACAGTACGCAAGTGTCTGTTTCTCCTTTTTGGAACTTAACTTTTCCATTTTTTTCTTGCTTGGCAAAGCTATTGACAATGTTCCATTTAGTCGAGGTGTGCACATGTTGCTTGGATACTGGGGTTATTTTAAGAAAAAGGAAAAGTTTGGTAGGATGTTAGATATCTTATTCTTTGTTTTGATTCAAACATATCTTCTCTGGCTTCTTTGCATTCTGATTCCTGGGTAACTGATATTGCTCTTCCATGCTTTTCATGCTATTGATTTAATGTGAGATCTTTAGCAAATGAAGCCCTCTAAATTTGACATATTATTAATAGTTGATGATAATCTGATATGCAATGTAATTCAGGGATCTTGTTATGTAATGGTCATTATTTCTTGCAGTTATTTGGAATGTTACGCTCATTATGCATTTGGTTGGTTTTTGATCATATGCAACCTAATCTGATCCTTCTGTTTTCTTTATGTTGTTTTAAAAAGATGGACATAAACTTCCACAGCCTCGATCAAATAAACCAACTAACTCAACTGGTGATGAGTTCCTTACCAGGCAAGCAGTGTTTGAATGTTACATGATATCTGCTTCATGTAATGCACTAAATAGAATTGTTTGATAACAAGGGCGATTTTTGTTCCCTTGAAAATGCAGGTTCAGCAGGAATGCTAACTTGGTTGCAATGGGGGTCGCCAAGAACTTGCGGAAAATAGGAAACCGTATAAAAGAAGGTGTTGATGAAATCTTTTATCGACGCCCAAAATAGGATTCTAATCCTGAAATAGAGAAATGAAATGAGCATTGAGCTGAAAGTTGCTCCTCCAATAATATAATACTTTTGCTTCATTTTTCTGGAATAGGTTAAAAGAAAACCGTGTAATGTGTATTTTGGTTAAATCCATAGCTTTTGAAGGCATGCTATTTGTGGTTGACATGCATAATTAGCTATGACCAGGAGTGAGTCCTGTTATCTTTTGTATGAACTGTTTATCTTGTTGGTTGAGGAAATGCAAAGGAATCAATGTTGGTAAGACACTCCTAAGCTAATAACGTGGATGATCTGGATTTGTCATCTGTAGTTATGTATGTCTCCAAAGCTTAGATTATCTGTCACAATGGGCCAATCAACATTGATGACATAATTTATAGCATTGGATTGAGAAAGACCACGGAGATTGTCACCGCTACTGGGAAGTCTCTCAATGAGAAGGAAAAAGGAAAATATTACATTTGTTGACTAAACTTCTAACTTCTTATGTAAATATTATTTTCTTAATGGGACATTTTCACGCTCATTTCAATCGGAACGACACCAGATTTTGCCTGTAGTTCTGGATCAAGATAATTTCATTAACATTCTCTCTTTTTCTTTTGCTCGATCCTATTTTATACTAATATATTTCAATCATTTTGAAGTACATTAAACTTTCAAAAATTTGGTTGTACAATTTGATAAGGGGGCGTAATTTTTTCCTTTCTTGATCCGTTCTAAAATTTTAATTTTTTTTTTATTCGGATACATTAATTGAGTAATTTGAATGCATTAATTTTGATTTTTAAATTATTTTTGTGTCCAATATATCATGCTTTAAATATTATCCATCGATATTTAAAAATTCTAATTCTTGTATCAGGAACTGAATTAATGTATCCAAAAGGAAATTTTATAAATTAAAAAATAGTAAAAAAAAATGATTAATTATGTAAGCCCCTTTTTTTTAAAAAAGGAAATAACAATGACTAAATTTTACAAGGATCCAAATAACACGCTTGCTGAAAATGGAAGCTGGAAACAAAGATTCAAACATTATTAATGGTGAAATATTTCACGATTCCCAAGAAAAACGTGGTGATTCCCTGCTCCTTGATAAGAATACCATTCATACGTTTCTTCGACGATCGACGACCGGAATACTCAAGACGATTGCTTAGTTTAAATTCGAATGGCGGCATGTAAACGGGTCGGATATTTCGGACCACAACTCGGAGCTCTAGCCGGACGCAACCGATTCCACGGCCGACTCATTTCGAACAGTGCTTTCGACGGCAAGCGCTTGTTCCTCGTGGACACTCTAGCTCTAGTAATTTCTTATCTTGCTTCTATGATTACGAAATTGAAATTGAAGATATCTGATTTTTTTCACTTTTGAATTTAACAATTATAGTGTTTGTTTTTTTGTTAGGTGAGAAAATTGGAAGCACAAGGAGTGCCTACGAAGCAAGCCGAGGCAATAACTGCTGCCATTACTGAAGTTTTGAACGATAGCTTGGAAAATGTAGCTCAAACTTTTGTTTCTAAAGCAGATTTGCAGAAAGTAAGTAATTTATTTTTTTAATATACATACTACCAATCTGTGTACGTTGTGATGTTAATTAATTATTTTGGTCTTTGTAATTTATTTATAGCTTGAGATGATTCAAGAATCCAAGTTGTCCAAGTTTAAGTCCGAAGTTCAAAACTCTCAGGTATGAATTCTTCACTGTGACATTTGTGGATTCACATTTTGATGCACTGAGTATGGCTAATTTACTGAGTATCCCTTTTTATAAAGAGATTGTTGTTCCAAAGTTTTCTCCTCTGACATGGTATATTTTGGTAAAGGTTGGGTTTTGGAGTGGTGTTATGCTGAATGAATTGGTCATCCATCATGCATATGGCCTTTTGCAAATTATCAAGGCCTTTATTGAAGTAAAGTTTTCTCTTTCAGAAAGGGAGTGATCTTATGATAACACTTCAATGACCAGGATGATATATTTTTCTGGATATCACCAATGACCAACCCTTGGCCATTCTCTTCTGATTGGTTTCCTTTTCAAAATCCAAATCTTCAATCAATATTTGTTAAGTCCATAAGTTTTACATGAAATTCACCTTTTATGTATCCATGTTTCTGCATGTTTGAGTTTGACACTTTTGTTTAATAGATAAGAGCATTCAGCCAGTGCATCAGACATGTATAATGTATGACTATTTTATCAAAAGCATGTGAAACTATCCTGTAGGTTTCTAATTACACTCATGACCCGCCATTCCCCCAAGGAAGTCAGTTAGAATATGATCATAAAAAGTAGAGCTATCTATATATTGATACTTGAGATGTCAGTCTGTTCTATAATGAGCCAATCTCAGGCATTTAAGTGGTTTGCTGATAATATCATTTAGAAGCTTAATGAAGAACATACTTAATAGAATGATTTTTAATATTTACTCCACCTGTTCTGGTTTAATATCTGGATTGATGTTGCAGAGATCATTGACATCTCGATCCGAGTATACTAATATGATCTAATCTCTTAAAATGAAATACCACAAGAAATAACTGGTGAACCTGTAGATACTCAGCTTGGTATTAGAAATTGTGTGTTTTAGTATCTGATTGGGCTCGGAATGAATTTTTCTGTTTCCTCAATGATCTATTTTACATTAGCATTTGACTTCTGTTTAAAATAATTAATCTTTGTACTTCTATATCGATATTTACACTAGTCAGCTGAAAAAATGTTTACTTAAGTACTTGCTAGAATTCCTTTTCTCCAAACCTTGAAACTTTATTCGGAAGATGGGGCTGTTACCTTTTTAATATTGCAAGAGCTAATGAAGATGCAATGCATGTGCCCATGAAAGGATTTGGTGCAAGGCGTGAGTCTGTTGAGTAGATGCAAATCACTAACGCGATTGGTATGTCAAGAGGTGTGGCTCAGTGGGAGGTACGGGGTTGATCAGATGGTAGAGATTGATGATGAGCGAGCCTAAGATGTTGCACAAGTGAAATTTCAGTGATGACATGGTGCTTTGACAATACACACAGAAAATATGAGTTAAAGACTGACATCTGGAGATACAAATTCCTAACTAGGATCAGGCTATAAACCAGGGAGTGAGGATGAAAAAAAGCATAAGTTACCTCGTTTGTGCTCCCGTCTTTCCCGCTGCCATCTTCGGTGAATGCGCCCCTTCACTTAAAGGCGGCCAAACCAACCCACTGACCCAGCCTTTTAGATTGAATAAAGTTACTAAGCTAGTCTCCTCACCTCTCTTTCTTTCCCGCCCTTATTAGTAGTAGGCAACCTTTCTTTCTCGCCTTTTTTCCAGATAAAGGTCTAATAGAGTTGCACTTTCTTAGTCATTGCCTTTCATTACCAATTTGTCATTTTACAGCACGAAGATAACTGTGAAGTGACATCTGGAGATACAAATTTCTAACTATGATCAGGCTGATAGCCGTGATATCCCTCCTGAGCTAAAAAATAACATAGAACTTTCTTACCAAAAGGGAAGAAATCCAGTTATACAGTTAGAAGCACACTGATAGCGCCATATTGTGCTTGTGGACGGAAAGGAACAGAAATGGTGTATCAACAGGCGGGCGAAGGGTCCAAAGGACACGTAGCCAGGGGCGAGTCCAAAATCCAATTGTTCCATTTTCCTTCTTGTTCTTGAATCGGAAGTCAAGACAAATCGGGCACTACGATAAGACCTGAAAACACCCGATCCCATTCTGACCTCGATACGTGGAATCATCTTGCGCTATATGTACTAAGATTGTTTGGGAGACATGGTCCAAGCCCGGTGAAAAAATGAAAGAGAAAAAGACAAACCACTCTAAAAGGTTAGATGCTTTGTTCTTATTTAGTTTGATGCATTTTGTCCCTTGTAGATTCACTGACTTTTTATTGAATCCCTGGTCCTAGCATAGTCCCTTACTAACTCAGTATATTTGAAACCTCTTTTGTAGTTCTTTTGCATCTTTGTAATGCCATCAATGATGATTCTTAGTGGGTGCATATGATCTATGAGGTCAAAATATGTAAGTACAACATTATCTATCAACATAATAGAAAATTAGAAAATACAAGTAGGGTGCAAGTTGTTTCAATCGAGTGTTTATATTTAATTCAGCTGTCCTATTTTGGCCGAAAGTGCAAAGTAACTCAAGGCTTTGGGTATCACACTGGACTAAAGTAGATCCAGTCCAATTATCACAACTGCGTACAGGGAGTATCATGAGTATCTGCAGCTTGGCATGCAGTGGAAGTTCTCTAGAGATTAAGGTAGTATGTTTTCATGACTCATGATTTTTCCTGACTCGTGTTCAGAGACTTAGTAGTTTTATCATTTTCTGTGCTAGTCAAACAACTAGTTGAAAGGAGATTAAAAGGACAATTATGAATGTAAATGTAGACTTTAAAGTCAAAAAGGAAAAGAAGATTAACTTGTTCAACTTGGATTTCCATTTGAGAACCATTGGCTAGCTGAATGGTTAAAGATTGATGCAAAAGAATAGTAGAGAAAATGATCAATCACCAATAAGGTGATTAAAAGGTCCAAGTAAGGATGACTATGAAACACATGCAATAGGATTTCCTGAGGCTATTTGAGGAGACAACTAGCGAAACGTTTGGATCTGGAGAAACTCTAATGTTCTGCATGTGTTGTCGATGTATTCTGCCTGTGAAACACTCTGGTAGACACACCATGTGTGGAGTACCGTTTCTCTCAAGTGCAACCAATCTTGTGACAGTTTTACATTGAGGGCGTAAGCGAGGTGGTACATAGGTTTGGTGGAACATATTCTTTTTCAGTTCTGTACTTCTGTATAGTTTGTGTGGTCAAAATAGCTGTTATTGTCTGAGAAGACATGACTGAATCAGGGGGTAGGATGAGACATTGTAATTGTGAGAACTAGTCATCAATAGTTGGAATGGAAAAGCAGGCTAGATATGGTTGCGAAAGGGTCGTGTTTTGGTTGGTGATCTATACTGGTCAGAACTGCAAACATTTTCTGCGATTGCTCTTACTGCTTCTAATTTTTTCAGTGATTGAAGTGAGTTCATTGAGTTCGTCCAAAAAACAACCTGAACCTATTCCAGATACATTGATATATCCTATTCTTGCTTCTCTATTTGATTCTTTTTGATATGTACATCATAGAGATGAGATAACAATTAATGTATAAGGCATTAACCTTTTGCAAACTTACTATCGTAATTTGAACAGAAGGACACATGTTATCAAATTCAAATCAATGGAATGCCCTGTAGGGCTACAAAATTGTGGCCAGACTTTTCTCGTTCTGCTTGTTCTCAACATCAATATCTTTGGGTTTCCCCTTTTATTTATTTTTTTGCAAGTTATTTGTGGACACCATCTTTTTCACACACAAAATTGACAAGGATCATGATAAGTGATTGGTTTCTGCAATCAAAGATGATATGGTAACATAGAACTGGTGTTACTATCATCGAGGTTTTCAGAATATCAATGCCAAATCCATAATTCATATTCATGGATTGAAAGAGCTCAAAGGCAATATGCAAATAAAAAAAAAAGAGCTCAAAGGCAATATGTTAGTTTGAAAATTAAACATAGAAGTATAATGCATCTGTAAAGTTCAGAAAGACTGCCCGGGTAGTCGGAAACAGGCCCGAAAGTGAGCTAGAACTATAGGATATGAGTATTCTATTGGTTAAACAGTTTCCAGAGTTGTCAATTGGCATCCTCAGCGTGATAAATATTTGTCACATGTTGCCTAAAAGTGTTTTACTTGTCTGTGTGTGACGTGTTCTGGGACTCCAGAGGTGTCTGGTTGTGAGTGGCTCTTGAAGATCCAGCGAGTGTGCTTCGGTGGGTTCTGCTTGTGATGGAATTCTAAGTCTTGTAATGGTGATTGCCTACGCACAACATTTTTGAGTAGTGACTAAAGGGAAAAATAGGTGTTGAAAAGTGATGCAGAAGATGCAGGTCGCGGAGATGAGGATGTTGAGATGGATGAGTGGACATACTAGGAGTGATAAGATTAGAAATGAGACCATTGGGGAGAAGTTAGAGGTGACCCTTGTGGCTGACAAAATGAGGGAAGCGAGACTGCAATGGTTTGGACATGTGCAGAGAAAAAGTACTGATGTTCCTGATAGGAGGTGCGAGAGGTTGGATTTACGGGTTACACGGAGGAGTAGAGGTAGACCGAAGAAGTATTGGGGGGAGGTGATTAGACAAGATATGGCGAAACTTGATCTCACTGAGGCCATGACTTTTGATAGAAAGGAGTGAAGATCGCGAATTAGAGTAGCAGGCTAATAGGTTAGTAGGGTTAGGTTGATGTTTGGCCTTGGGGTATCGTAGGGTAGTAATATTAGTCGTGTCTTTATATCTTGTGTTGCCATTATCCGTCATATATGTGTTAATTTTATCGTATTTATATACTATCATATGTTTTTCATTATTAATTGTTCTTTCTTTTTCTTTTTCTTTTTCTTTTCCTCTCTCTTTTTCTCCATATTTAGTTTATTCTGCTTATGGGTTTTTTGAGACGAGAGTTCCCAGGAAACAACCTCTCTACCTTTGTGAGGTAGTGGTAAGGTCTGCATACATCTTATCTTCCCTAGACCCCACTTATAAGATTTCACTGGGTATGTTGTTGTTGTTGTTGCTGCTTGTGACTGTAGTGAAGAGTCAGGGTTTTCTTCTGATAATCTCTCAGATATGAGAGAATTAATTTGTGATCCTGTAATGATCAAGAAAAGAAAAAAGAGATGAGATCATGTGAGTCAACGCATTGAACTTTACATACATATCACATATGTACGAGGTGTAGTACTAGTACCAGCGAACTGCAGATCAGTAAACCTCTTAATTCTATATGTTTATTAAATTAGATTTATTTTTTCGATGATTCGTGGGTGTCGAAACTCGTAAAATGATTCATGCTTAATACTTCCATTCATTCGGTGAACCAGGAGAACCACTTTTCTCTACTGCAACATGAAATTGAAAAACTCAAAAGTGATATAGAAAAGATGCGCAGCGAATTGAGGTTGGCCTTTACAAACTATATTTTCTTAGTACCACACATCACTTCCATATTGTGGTGTGCTTGTTTTGAAATTTGCAATTTTTTCTCTGGTCTCTGATTTGGGTTATTGCAGGTATGAAATTGACAAGGTCTCTGCTGGCCATAGGTTGGATCTCAATCTTGAAAGAGGGTGAGGAGTTACTGTCAGTATATCATTTTGTGCATAAGTATCTTTGTAGATCAAGACGCCGTTATTGCATAATCATCAGTAGTATGATTGCAGATTAACTGCTAGTGAGCTGTTTACGACTAGTGTCAACTGTTGTGCTCTCTGTGCAGGAGAATACGAGATGAACTAGCAAATCAGAATCAAGAAACTGCTAATCTCACTAACAAACTCGACCGAGTGAGTTTAATAAGTAACTATAGATTGACATTCGATACCTGGTAAATTGTACTAATCCTTTCTGTCTTTATGTGTAATGTTATCCCAGGAAATTCACACACTAAGGGCTCAGTTGGAAGCTGCAAAATATGATGTTATAAAATATTGCATAGGTACGCTTGTCTCTATATCTGCTGTTGGTTTGGCCGTAGTCCGCTTGTTGAAGTAAGTTGCTGAGTCCACAGTGCTAATCAATAATGATGATAAAGAACATAGTTCAACATCTTTGATGCTCAATTGCATTAGCAGACATCACAACTTAATGTGCATCTTTTGTACTTTTCTGTTCCATCTCTCCCATGGCCATTGCTTCAGGTTCTGAATGGCTTGAAAAGAGCCAAGGGGTGTTTATTTGAATCCCATATGTTGGTCAGAATACGTTGTACCAAATTATGTATATATTGATAGTTGAATCTTATTAACTCAAAAAGAAGGTTCAGAAAACGTTTTCTGTGCTTGATTTCCCTTGCCTCCATAGATGCATCAGTTGATAAATTAAAAGTAAAAAAACAAACTAAATAAAAATTATCAATTCGGTTCAGTTTTTTGGTTTATAATGATTAGCTAATGATAAATTGACGATGACAAGATAATAAAGGTAAGTTGATGATGGTAAAACAGTAGAGGCATGAGACAACTATTTCAAATGAAGATTAAGAACCAACAAATTTTTCTCTGCTATTACTAGATGAATGTATCTAAATCTTCTATTCCCTCCGTCCCAATTTATTTGTCATGTTAACGTTTGGCACAATCCTTAATTAAGATAATATACTTCTTATAAATAATTAAACTTTTATCTATATATGTACCTCTTAATTCTAGCGTAATTAATATTAAAGGCAAAGTTGAAAAAAATAATTAATTCTCTCTTGATTATTCAAATTGACAATTATTTATATTATACATGACAAATAAATTGTGATGGGGGAGTATTATTTTTCAACATTATTTCAAAGGTTTTTTGCATGTTTAAGTTGCATAACTATAAAGGTTCCTCCACTTCACAAACATCCATAAAAATAGTACAGAATTCTAAATAGAATGGTTAGCCATTCAAAAATCAAAGGGGTGAGCCATTGAATAATAGATGAATGTCATAGAAAAAAATTTGAAAAAACCAATGATACACCACATCATATGTGCTATCTATAAGGTAAGACAATTAGACAGAGTTTTGAGTTTGCACAATTTTTTAATAACTAAAATTCTAAAGTGTTGTAGTGCAAATGGGACTAAAGTTTGGGCACAATCCTTAAGAAATTACTCATTAATTCTAGAAAGTAAAATATATTTTTACTAAATTTACCCTAGATAATTCCTTGAAAAAGATATCAATCTTTAATAGTTTTTTCATTACGCAGAACTCTCTTTATTTGAATAAGCGTAAAATTGAAAAAACATTACTATTGTCTTCTTGATAATGTGAAACACCACTTATTAAGAAACGAAGATAGTAATGATTAAAAATTTCAAAAATATTTATAATTATTTTATAAAAAAGCTAATGTCATATATTCAAATAACTATAAAATACATGTGTATAATTTATCGATTTGATTAATTTCTTATAGAGCTAAAATTAAATCAAATATTATTAATTTTTAAGAGTTAAAACCATACCAAATCAAATTATATGTCAATTTTTTTTAATCAATTTAATTTTTTTTTATCGAAATATGAACACCCTAGTAACTTCCCATCAAATCGATTTGGACATGACATATTGATGAGTGGTCTAGTACCTTACCTTTAAATTATTGCCACCTATTTAATTTGAAAACGATATCTAAGAAATTTCAGGTCAATTATGTTGATTTTGCCAACATTCTTGTCCTACCTATATTAGTTAAAAATCATAATATAATGTACGTTCATGTGTTGGTTAGACGTATACTTCACAGCTCTAACCTATATCGCTAGTCTTTGAATTTGCCAACTAATGCATATGAAATGATTTAAGGAAAAATTATACGGAATAAGCAACTATATATTAATTAATTAATTAAAATAGTTATAGTTTGAGTTAATTATGGATCGCGACAAACATCTAGCTGTAATTATAGTTTGAGTATTGTATAATTCGAGCGGTTTATACTAACGTCGTTCGCGATTATACAAAAAGTTGTGTGGGAATTAAATTGTATAGCGAAATATACAACCACTGTGAATTGTATAGTGAATTATACGAACGTTGTGCATGAATTGTATTCGCAAAATATACAAACACTATACAAAAACTGTGAATTGTATAGCAAATTATATAATTGTTGTGTGAATTATACAAACGTTGCTATAACTATATTTACAGAATATAATTATCCAAACTATAGTTATGGAGTATAATTAAGTTTTATATATATGTTTGTCATTTATGAAATTTACTCATGATTTAATTGTAATCACTTAAGAAATAATTATCTGATTATATAAATATCTTTACACACCACCGGTGTATATAATGTAAATCATATATCAAACAAAAAAATATTGAGTTAATATCACACATGATCACTTAACTATAGATTCTTTTCATAGAAAGTCGCCTATTTTTCATTTTTACTCCAAAGTCACTCAATATGGATTCTTTTATTAGTTTGTCACTCAGCTTTGATTTTTAACTTAAAAGTTACTCAACTATTTATATTTTACTCTCAAAGTCACTGAAGTGATTTAATTCATTTTTAATTTTAAAAGTTAAAAATATATTCAAGATGATTCGATTCTTATTTTTTAATTATATAATGTTAAATGTAGAGTTCTCACCTTCTTTTCTTCTGTTTGCTGTCCATTCATTTATTTATACATTTTTGTAGTATCATATTTTTCCATCTCTCTAGTTGTGTCTTTCTCTGTTCCACAACTTCTTCCAGCCTTCTCTACACACACACCAAAATAATAATAATAATAATAATAATAATAATAATAATAATAATAATAATAATTAAAAATAATAGAAACAACCAATTAGAAGAGAGGAAAAAAATTATGTAGAGTTTTTTCTTTGGTACAATAACATTCAGACATTTTTCATTCTGATCATATTATATTTTTAGCAAAAACAATATTTGATTCGGAAAAATTAAATAATTGCATTCATATTATGTTTTTTGTCGGTTGGATCTAGTGAAAGTTTTCAAATAAAAAATAATTAAATTGATTGAGTGATTTTGAGAGTAAAACATTGATAGTTGAGTGACTTTTAAGTTAAAAATCAAAGTTAAGTGACTTTTTGAGAGGAAAAAAATCATAATTAAGTGACTTTGGAGTTAAATATGAAAGTTGAATGAATTTATGTATGTGAAAAGAATCAAATCAAAATTTTCAAGAGTATCCAACATCAATGCATCACATATTCAACTCAGTTAGGTTGCTTTCTCGTTATCAGTATCCACTTTCTACAACATCACTTTTTGGTGGTTGAAGACTATGACAATAACAACATCCCTAGTAAAATCTCACAAGTAAGGTTTAGAGAACGCACAATTTGCACAAATCTTATCACTATGGAGATAGAGAGATTTTTTATGAAAGACCCTTAGCTCAAGTGCAGCAAATTCAAGTACAAAGAAGAAGGAGCAATTAAAAAAATATTGCTAACAACAAAGAGACTGGGTTAAAGTCTACTAAAAGAGAGCAAAAACAACAACATAATGTGATGATCAAAATACTATACACAACATATTTGGATATATTATTGAAAACAAGAGCTACACAATACGACAACTATCAATTTAGCAAACAACAACCACCCTAAATAAATTGATTACATCAATTTAGCAAACAACCACCACCCTAAATAAATTGATTACGTTGCACCAACTAATCTTTAATCCTAATACGAATTTTTTACACCTTTCTATCTAAGATCATATAATCGATAACCTGCAAATGCTTCATATTTGCCTTATTAGTAAGAGTACGACTCCCTATTTTCCTTATTTAATTTATTGAAAAGACAAACACCTATTTTCCCCACTTCTCCCCATTAAATTCAAACACCTTATTATGTTATTTTTTTTCATCCGTTCAACAATATTGACACATTATTTTCT
The DNA here is from genome assembly GCA_038996855.1 of Solanum aculeatissimum. Taxonomy (NCBI): domain Eukaryota; kingdom Viridiplantae; phylum Streptophyta; class Magnoliopsida; order Solanales; family Solanaceae; genus Solanum; species Solanum aculeatissimum. The sequence goes on along the minus strand of JBCEWC010008697.1, from coordinate 4,512 downwards.
ACGAAATGTTTTTCTCATTATTAGCCATTTTATAAGTGAATGATTGTTGTAGGTCGCACATAATCGCTCAACAAATTAATGAGTCGAGTATTTTTGTATTTTATGTTTTTTAGCGCGGAATTGTGTTAATTTATTCATTAAATCCTTTGTATAAAAAATATCGAATAAATTAGGATAGAATAACTCTCCCGTTCACTTTTACTTGTCACTATTTCACTTATCGAGGTCAAACAATATGAACTTTGACTACGATGTATTTTTTCATCGATTTAATATGAGAAAAATTGCAACTTATAGTATTTTTCGTATAATTTTCAACCATCTAAATTTTATATTTCAAATATTAAATTTACTTCAATTTAATTTTAAAGTTTAATCAAATTAACCTTAAAAAACAAAATAATGACAAATAAAAATAAACGGAGAAAGTAATATTTTCTCATTTAGCTTAAACTTTTTCTAAGACCAATAGAGAAGATAAGAGTATGGGTATTTTCGATATACCTTTTCCAAATTTCTTTTCATATTCAGTTAGTTACAAATTTTAAAAAAATATTTTCCATCAAACCTAACACACCTTATATATATTTATATAAATATATTTTGGCCCCTCATTTTCAAGTATGAGGGTGGAATTTTTTTTATTTTTTTTCTGTTTGTTAACAATTGGAGGTGCAGTTGAAGAAATGCATTAATTGCAACGTGCAACGATTGGTTCTTATAGATGCCCTCGACTGACAACCAAGTTTTTGAATTTATTTCATATATCAAATTTATAAAGTCCATTAATGGAAAAAAAAAAACAAAAAACTTTCTCAGTTTTTTTTTACATGTCATGTTATGTTTTTTTAGCGTTAATTTGATTAATTTTGAAATCTAAATTATATTATATTAATTTAATATTTTAAAATAAAAATGTAAATATTTAAAAGGTACTATAAATTGTATTATCTTCGTCCCATATTATATTGACATCTTTCTAAAAATATTTATCTCATATTATATGGGCACTTACTTAATTAGGATAGAATTAATTTTTTTTTCCATTTTACCCTCTCTATTAATTAGTGTATTAATAATTTTTTCTAACTTAATTTAATGTACATTGATATAAATAAAGGGTAAAATGGTAAAGTTTACTAGTGTATTAATAATTTCTTAATAACAGTATAAAATAGAAATTGTTCTTATAATATAAGATAGAGGGGATAATTATTTTCATATCAATATGAATAAAAAATACATTCTAAAATATTATTCAAAATTTATATAGTTTGACTCTAAAAGAAATTATGACAATTAAAAGATGAAGGCAATTCATATCATGAATTGAAGCAGCGAATAAGTAATTAACCATCTTTTGCTTATTTTTAGATTTCAATCAAACTATGTAATTAACACTATTCCGAAATAATTTATCTATACTATATTAAAAGTGTGACGACTGACGACCTTTAGAAATATTGTTTGAACTTTTTGTCCTTCATTAAAATATTTTGTTTTAGATAAAATCGTCTTTTCATTATTTTTTAAAAAATTATTATTTAATTATATTTATAATATTGACTTTTAAAATATATAGAAAGAAGTGATAAAATAACAACTTCTAGTTGTGAAAAGACTCCTAAATCTTTCTTATTTGATAGACTTCTACTTTTTCCTTATTTGAATCAAGAAAATACCCAGCATTCGTTAAAAAAATTCTAATTTACCATGGGTTCTAATTAGTGATACAATCTCTATATATAGAACCTTTATAAATAATTTATAAAAATGACTTTTGTAATGAAAAATTTATTTTTTTATAAGTTCATAATTAAATTTTTTTTCTCGCTTTGATTATGCGCAACATGTACAACAAGACTAGTTAACTTAAATAGCCATCCATCCAATTGATTAAACTAAAAATAGCCAACAAATATACATATAATATATGTATATTCATGTATAGTATTTGTTTTATCATGTATAAGCATTATATCATTTATATACACTGATAAGATAAATCAATCGATAAATATGCTTGAGTATTTGCGTGAAGATGACATACTAATTCAAATTAAAGTTTTCAAGAGTATCCAACATTATGAATGCATCACATATTCAACTGAGTTATGTTGCTTTCGCCTTATCAGTGTCAATTTTCTACAACATTACTTTTTGGTGGTTGAAGACGATGACAATAATAACATCCCCAGTAAAATCTTACAAGTAAGGTTTAGAAAACGTATAATGCGCACAAATCTTACCACTATGGAGATAGAGAAATTGTTTATGAAAGATCCTCAGCTCAAGTGAAGCAAATTCGAGTGCAAAGAAGAAGGAGCAATTAAAAAAATATCACCAACAATTACAAAGAGATTGGGTTAAAGTCTACTAAATGAGAGCAAAAACAACAACATAATGTGAGGATCAAAATACTATACACAACATATTTGGATATATTATTGAAAACAAGAGCTACACAATACGACAACTAGTACTATACCAAATAATAACCACCCTAAATAAATCAATTACATTGCACTAACTAATCTTTAATCCTAATATGAATCTTCCATATCTTTCTATCTAAGATCATATATTTGATAACGTGCAGGTGTTTCATATTTGTTTTATTGGTAAGAGTACGATTCCCTATTTTTCTTATTTAATTCATTGAAAAGACAAACACCTATTTTCTGCACTTCTCATCATTAAGTTCAAACACCTTATTTATTTATTTTCATCTATTCAACAATATTGACACGTTATTTTCTTCGAAATGTTTTTCTCATAATTAACCATTTTATAAGTGAATGATTGTTGTAGGCTGCACATAATCGCACAACAAATTAATGAGTCGAGTATTTTATGTTTTTAGCGCGGAATTGTGTTAATTTATTTATTAAATCCTTTGTATAAAAAATATCAAATAAATTAGGATGGAGGAACTCCCTCTGTTCATGTTTACTTGTCACTATTTCACTTATCGAGGTCAAATGATATTAACTTTGACTAACATTTTTAAAATGTACTTTTTCATCTATTTAATATGAGAAGGATTGCAACTTATAGTATTTTTCGTATAGTTTTCAACCATCTAAATTTTATATTTCAAATATTAACTTTAGCTACTTCAATTTAGTTTTGAAGTTTAATCAAATTAACAATTGGAGGTGGATGAGGGTGGAATTTATTTTCTTTTTTCTGTTTGTTAACAATTGGAGGTGCAGTTGAAGAAATACATTAACTGCAACGTGCAACGATTGGTTCCTATAGATGCCCTCGAGTGATAACCAAGTTTTTGAATTTATTTCATACACCAAATTTATAAAGTCAATTAATGGGAAAAAACAAAAAACTTTCTCACTATTTTTTTTACGTGTCATGTTACGTTTTTCTAGCGTTAATTTCACTAACTTTTAAATTTAAATTAGATTATATTAATTTGACATTTTAAAATAAAAATATAGATATTCAAAAGCTACATGAAAAAGGTACTATAAAATTGTAATTGTTTTCGTATCAATATGAATAAAAAATACATCCTAAAATATTATTTAAAATTTATATAGTTTGATATGACAATTAAAAGATGAAGGCAATATATATCGAGTTCATCGTCTTTAATAAAAAGTGTTTCATACAAATTTTGTGAAGTGAATTAGAATAAGTTGAGTTCCAAAAATATCAAACACCCTTAGAGGAACCAAAAAGAAAGAAGAAAACGTATTCTTGTTTCACGAAAATATAAGTAATGTTAGGATTTGACCTAAATTTCCTTAAAAAATGCTCCTACTTTTTTAAGAAAAAGTTTGAGAGTTCCATAAGTAGAAATATGTTAGGTCAATTGATGGAAATCATGTTATTGTTTTTTTGGTATTTTCATTGTAGTAGTTAAATTTCACCTAACATCTTTCTATGTCAATCCCATCATTTATAAGTTGGACGTGAAAAACTTAAACACTTTAAATAAAAGGCAAAAACAAACTTTAAACCTTAAAACTTAAATTTCCACTAATAACCATCAAGATTTATTATTATTTTATTTTATTTATTTATTAATAAGAGTGAATTCTTTCTCACAAATGATAGAGAAAAACTCAAATTACTAACTTAAATTTTAATTTCGAAACTTATTTATCTCATGAACCAAAGCAGCGAATAAGTAATTAACCATCTTTACGTCCATTTAGGTTAACCAGAAGAATTAACTTAAATAGTCGGCTATCCAAATGATTAAACTAAAAATAGCCAACAATGATACTCTCTACGTCCATTTTCATTTGTCCACTATATTATTTTAGGATGTCTAACAATACTCAAGAAATAATTTCACACTTAGTTTCTAATTTACTCTTATCATTAAGTATAGTTATTTTCCTATTACAATTTTCAAGACATTATATTTATTATATCCAAAGGATGAGTTGGTAAAATTACCTCTGTCATTTATTACTCCCTCCGTCCATCTTTACTTGGCCCCTATACTATTTTAGGATGTCCAACAATACTTGTCCAGTTTATGAA
>JBCEWC010008696.1:0-19633 GCA_038996855.1 Solanum aculeatissimum | reverse complement strand
CGAGTTCTATCTTCCTACTGACGAGCTTTGATCTAGAAGCTATCTGTTTGTGGTGAGCCCTTCTTCCAAGGGAAATAACCTCCTATCCTCTAGCCTTAGTAGTTTATTTATGTTTTAGTTAGACTCTTGAGGGTGATCCTGGACTTGTCGTGGCCCCCGTCACTGCTGTAGAGGCATGTGTTGGACCTATGACACAAATATTATGTTTTATGTTGGTTTAAGTTTGACATTTTATCATGATTGGTACATTGAACTTGCTATTGGAACCTTTGCATCTATCAGTCTATTTGTTATGCTTCCGCATTCTTTGAGTAAAGGGGTTAGTTTGGCACTTTTATGGCTTGATCGAGAGCCTTCGGGTTCTCCTTTGCCATGTCACATCTAGACCCCCTAATCCGGTCGTGACATGATGTGTTTGATGATGCTATGATAGATTAATTGAGGACTTTCAGGTTTTCCTTTGTAATGTCAAATCTAGGCCCCATTTTTGGGTCGTGATAGTATCCCCATCCTCTTTGTGGCTAGTGTTATTTCCTAAGTTTTAAGTTGGTGAGTCCTCATGATCTGAGGGAACACTTATTATTTACTTTACTTGGTTATCCTTTCTTTCAGTATATTTTAGACATCGAGTTAGTGAGGGCTTGTGCTAGTAACTTATCTATTGTAGAAGGTTTTTAGATATCATGTGAAAGATTTATGTTATCTTCTACTTATTGATATCCTTTGATTGAATTGTCAGACTTTTCCTAAGTTACTTTCGCATTCTTTTGTTGTTTTTACTTACCTTAAGTATGCTTGATATGCTAAGAGGCTTGATTAGATTACTTTGGGATTCTAATCAATATTTCATACCTAGGTCCTAGCTTGGATCATAAAAAATTTTGTATCGAAGCACAAGGTTAAGGTGTCTGAAAGTTACATCGAGTAGAATCTTATTCATAGGTATAAAGTGTGTCATATCTATGAGTAGGAGTCTATGAGGTGTTTGGGAAATGTCTCACTTCTTTCACGATTTATGTCATGTGATATAGTATACTCTAAGGTTTCTCCTCTAACAATTATTCTTTATGATTATATAGAAAGTCTCTAAGAAGAAGGACAAATCCTTAATGATTGTAAGGACCCACAAGTTGGAAGGCTAAAAATGTAGAAAAAATGGAATTAGAAAAATTGTAGAGGCAATGTATGACCTCCATTTATGGCACATGATTCATTTCATGAGCTATAGACCAGGTGCGTAGAGTGAGGATGTAGAATTAGAATTTGACTAAGTGTCAAGGCCATCCATGAAGGGACTTTACGTTCTGTAAAACCTTACGGGCCATAGAAAAGTATCATGGATTGGTGCCTTGAGTTAATAATAAAATAGGTTTCTAAAGTTGAAACCACGAAAAATAAGATGACTCGTAGTCCTGTTTCTAGATCGTAGTTTGGTCTCGTGGTTAGGGTCCAGAAGAATGAAAATTGACTAAGTGTGGGAAATAATCACGAGGGGTTCTATGACCTATAGTTCGATCTATGAGTCGCAGATAAATCTCATGAATGGGAGTTCTGGAAACCAGTTTCTGAAGATTGAAAAAGGAGAACAGGATGAAACCAAAGTATGAGTCGTGGTTTGGTTTACAACCCATAAATGGGGTCATTGATTGTGTTTCAGCAGTTTTAGTGAAGGGAAGTTTTGTACTTTCCTCGAACCCTAGAGTTAAAACTGCATCATTTTGGGCTTCCTTAGCCCCCATATAAAACCCAAAACCTTCTAAACCCTTTCATTCTCAAACTCACTCAAATTTCCTAAGGCAAGAACACTCTCAAGTCAAGGCTAGGGCAAGGTTAGGGTTTGGTTCCAAGGATTTACTCTTCTAACTTTTTAAGCCTTGCTTAAGGTCACTCTAAGGTATGTGAGCTTGATTTATGGGTCCTTCCACCTACAAATCTCCCCATTAAATTCTTTTTCCATTTCTTTTACTTTCTTAAAAATATTGAGTTATATGACCATGAATTTAATGACATTATTATGATATATTTACATATATTTTGATATTAATGATGATATACCATTAGATTTCATGATTTCAAGTTAATCCATGTTCATGCATTATTTCATTGAATCATGTGATTTCTAGTCAATGCATAGGCCCACTATGTTGTGATGAAATTAATGATGTTGATGATAAGGGCATAAAGAATGTTTTGAAGTTAATACTTTTATCAAAGATGTAAGCATGTTGAGATTTCCCATAAAAGATGTTAAGATGGACCCTCAACATGAAAGGCTAATTCTCACTTAGTTTATTTCTGAGTTTAGAGCTACTCCTATGCGATTGCTACTTATGATACTAAATTATATTACATGACTATGTGTATGCTTTAAAGTATTTTGTGGGATTAACTTAGCAATGAATGAGGCATTGAGGTAGGGTTCAGTAAGGGAACCCTAGTAACAATCCTTTGCCCCATTAACTATGTACCACCATAGGAGCCCTTGAAGGTTAGGCTAGTGGATCCACGTAGGCCATATATACTAAAAAAACATGCATGATAAGTGATAGAGTTTTATTCGTCAAGTGGTCTCCTCATGCTAACATAAAGGATTATGTTGGATTTTATGTGGTAGCTCATATGAGTTTATATGTCGGTTATGGTCCTTTCCTACAAAGTGTAAGATTTGATGTCTTCGTTCCATCACATGTGTTTCTTATGAAGCATTGTGTTTACTTCATATTGAGCTTTATTCCTTGTTTATTTTTAAACATGTTTGAACGATGATATTACAATTCCATGTATAGAGACTTCTAAATTTTATAATGATGGTATTGCAATTTCATATTTGCATTGCATCTCACATACTTAGTACATTCTAATGTACTAATGCATATTTTTCCTATATGATGTCAGCATATAGGGATTGGCATTCCACCTCCTCCACTAGCACATGGCTAGCTTTTGATGATCGAGACTAGTGATTTCATGATCCCTTAGTTCGAGGACTCCACATTCTTTCTTTCATGCTATGTATTTGAGACTCCAATGTATTTTGAGTTGTATATTGGAGACTTTTACTTTATATCTTATTTTCAAATCTTATATTTAAGGGGAACCATGACTTTGCTTTGGTCCCCTCTAAGTCTCAAGTAGTTTGGTATGTTTGGAGAATGTTGTTTGGGGGGATGTACCTTGGTTTTAAACTTGAATATTGTCTTTAGTCCCATTTCCCATTTTAAATTTCTGCACTATAATTGTTTAATTATCTATGAATTTTAATGTATGCTAAGATTACTTGGGTGAGGTACATTCAGGTTCCTTATTTGTCATATTACCTATAGGCTCTAGGATTGGGTCATGACAATGACCCATTGGACGAACAAGTGATAAATGTTGATTTTTTGTCACTATTTCTATGCTTGCCTAAGACATGACTACCCAAGTGAATCATGGGGTGGTAGCCCTCTAAATATGGGCTTAGCGGTAACAAAAGTTAGGAATTTCATAAGGATGTGAGCCTATTTGAGTTTCATGGGTCCAAGGTGGATGAACATCCGCAAGATTTCATTGATAAGGTTTATAAGATTGTGGTTATTATGGGTATGTTATCGAAGGAAAAGATTGAGTTGGCGGCCTATCAACTAAAGGGAGTTGCACAAGTATGGTTCAACCAACAGAAGGTGGATAAAGTTGATGAGGGGCCTATAAATGGTAAAAATTCAAGGTTGCTTTTCTTGATCGCCTCTTTCTACTTGAGTTGAGGGAGGCAAAGGTGATGTAATTCATCAATTTTAAATAAGGGTGTATTCCCTCAAGTTTACAAAGTTTTCCAAGTATGTGTTGGCATTGGTGGCAAATTCACAAGCTCGTATAAGAAAGTTCAATTTGGGAGTATTGAATTCAGTTATCAAGTAATGTAAGACCGATATGCATATTAAAGATATGTATATCTATATATTGATGGTCTATGCGAAAAGAATTGAAGAGGAGAAGTATAAAGAAAGGAGAGCCAGAGAGCGTAAAAGGGCTAGAGTTGACGGTGTTGGTTACTCACACTGAAGAATTGTAGGTAGTTATGGGCATTCTCAACAAGTACAAAGGTTTTCTAGTCAATGTTTTACTCATTCTGTAGGCCAAAGGGATAATAAGGATAATATGTCTAACTCTAAGACCCAAGGGAGCGAATGATGTGCTGCCAAAATACAAAACTTTTGATGCTTAAAATTAGAATTTTATGTCTTCTCAAAACAATATTTGTAGGTTTGATGTGTTTTTATGTTTATTTTGCAGGATTACAAAGTTGGCATGATTTTGGATTAAAGTTAGTAGATATGTAGCTTTTTGATAGAGTACGAGATTCTCTATGGGCCATGAATACTTCCATGAGCCGTAAAGAGGTGTCGTAGATGAGATACAGTAAAGGGCCTATTTTTGGAAGTTGTATCTATGGACGTTTAGATGAGTCATCAAAAATTGTACGAGTCATAGATGGTGTTCGTGCCTAGAGGATCAGAAATTGTTAATTTTTAAGAAAGTTGTCAGACAAAACCTTTTATGGGTCGTATGTTTGAACACGACCCATAGAAAGGTACCGTATAACCTGAAGATAATTTTACTAGATGAAGTCTATGAAGCCTTGGTACAGGGCGTAGAACTTTGTATGGCTCGTAACCTATCATGTATTTCCTGCAAACGCAATATTTCTATTTTATTTTGGATTTGTATTTTTAGTAGTATATATAGGTTTTTAGGCCTTTTTTAGTAGAGACAGGAGGGTAGATGAACGAGAACAGATAAAAAACACTTGGAAAACTCTTTTTTCGTGATTGTTGCTTGAATTAATACATTGTGATTTTCTCTGAAGAAGCTTGGATTTCTTATTCTTTAATTTATCATTGTAAGTGATTTATTATGTTATTCATGAACATGATTTCATCAATAACAATGATCATGCATAGCTAAATCCAACACTAGGACTATGGGAACCATAAAGAACTAATAAGATAAAACCAGATAATCCATAATTCTTGAAAAGTGTGCATACATATATTGATTATTTCTCTTTATTTTAATTTCATTTTAATGGGTGGCCAATATTAGAACTCTCCTAGTGTTACTGACTGGATTAAGGTATTAATGAATAGTAAAAGAGAATAATTAACAGAATTCGATTGATGTTTTCTCATATAATAAACCAAACTGAATCATAGGGAGGTTGTATTGGATAATATGTAAGGGTTAGTAATGTTTCACTGCGGGTATGGATCAAATCATATAGAGAAATTTATCTCTCACCTGGATCAAAGGATTTGGTAAACTTAACTTACCATTTTGCATGTTACGCACTTGAAAAGATTGCGACTATCTGGTAATATCAAGTAGGGGAATCATGGAGAACATAACACCCTAGTTACTTCTTGTTCTTATTTCACAACACTTACACTAGCGTAGGTTTATTTTTTGCAAATTACAACCCCCCCCCTTTGGAAGATAAGTAGGTTAATCACCTCGATTTGCTTTGAATTATTTTAAGTCTACAATATTCCCTGTGAGTTCGACCCTAACCTTGGTTAGGTATATATCTTTACAACGACCGCTTTAACCTTAAAAAAGGAGGTATAACTTGGGCAACATCAAGATTTTGGCATCATTGTCTGGGAATATAGCTAAACTTGTTTAATTTGAGTAATTTGGGCACTAACCCTTGTTTCCCTCATTTTATATTTTTTGTTGTTTTTGTTTTATTTAAGTGTGAAGATGTAGTGTATGCACAACACTCGTAGTCAAGGCAATCCCTTGACTCCATTTGACCCTACAATCCAAAGGACGTTAAGGAGGATAGCCCAGGATAGTACAAATATCACTGCAAATGATGTAGTAAATGCAACATTGAACCAGAACAATAACAATAACAACCCACCTCCACTAAACCCACTACCACAGGTTCTTAAAGCTGCAGGTAATACATGGAATCAATATTGGCTTGACCCTATGAAGATAGATATCATGGGAACTATTATTTTATCTCAACTACTACATGACACAATGTTCGTTGTGTCTAGTGGGTTGATTCAACCATTATAAAATCATGGGTAGTTTGCGGGCTTACCATTAGAGGATCTATATAACCATCTACACAACATTATATTCACCTATAAGAGTATGATGGGAAAATAGAATCTATCCATGGGTGTTGTTGGGCTCCGTGTTTTCCCACTGTCTCTCACAGGCAATGCAAAGCTATGGTTATCTAAGATTCCACAGAGTTCAATCACCTATTGGGCAGAATTATAGAGGGCCTTTTTCGAGAGGTTCTTCCCAATATCAAACAATTTGAAGTTGAAGGCCCAGATTAACAACTTTGAGCAATTATCTGGTGATTCACTCAGACCACATGGAAGATATTCACAAAGTACTTGAGGATTGTCCATGACCACAAGATTGTTGATGAAGACCTGGTAGAAATCTTTTATCGATCCCTAGATGAAAATAGTCAAGTTGTCGCTAACACTATCATGGGAGGCTCATTTATAGATCGACCATTTAAGAAGGTTGCAGAAAGGATGACAAGAGTGTTCAAAATAAATGGTGCATGGGGGATGAGAGATAAGTCAACTAAAAAAGCTCATTCTCAATCATTACTAGTTTAGCACAAGCAAAGACAAGTGAGGATATGATCCAAGAGCTTGCTCGAGTTAGTACCAATATGGATTTTTGATGAAGTAGAACCAAGAATATGTGAATGTAGTATCTCATCAGCCTCTACGAGCACCCATGTATGAGGAGCCTTACTATGAGAAGGACACTTGCTTCATCGCAAATCATATGGTGAATTGTCGGACCAACATCCAAGGGTCCAATAATGACTATTGACGCCAAGGTCAAGGAAACCAATGTTAGAACTTTAACAGGGATGATGGCTTTAGAGATAAAAACTTAGGAGAATACTATGATAAGAACAGGGTCCAGGATAGAAATGTTAATTGGGGATGTAGAGATGGTTATAGAAATGGTTTATATGTTCCACCACATAATTGGGATTCTAGTGCTAGTACTTCTCGCATTGAGGAGATATTTGACTGCCTATTAAAGAAGACTAATGCTCAGGATGAGACCTTGAAAGGGATGAAATCTGACGTCTCTAATATTAATAAGAACATCTAGTCTCATTCTGTTTCTATTAAGAAACTAGAGCAATAGTTTGGTCAGATGTCAACTCAACTTAACCAGTGCCAGAAAAGTACATTGTCTAGCAACGTAATTCAAAATCCTAAGAATGAGATTCTTGCAAGGAGATGGTTGAGAGTATGGATGATGAGATCAGAGATGCTCGTGTCAATGATAGGGAAAGTGATGCAACGTTAATGCCATAAAAGTTTAAACCCATTCCTCGATCTTCTCCTCCCTTCCCCTAGAGACTCAAAAAGGAGGAGAAAGGTAAATTCCAACACTTCATCTCCATGCTGAAGAAACTCTCCATCAACATCCCTAGTGATGCAACTTCAATGCCATAAAAGTTTAAACCCATTCCTCGACCTTCTCCTCCCTTCCCCTAGAGACTCAAAAAGAAGGAGGAGAAAGGTAAATTCTAGCACTTCATTTCCATGCTGAAGAAACTCTCCATCAATATCCCTCTTGTTGAAGCATTGGAGAAGATACTCGGATATGCAAAGTTCATGAAGGACTTGGTCACAAAGAAATAGACTGTGAGCTAGGAGCTCTCCCAAGAGCTTCAAAATTGCAGTATGATTGAAACATGGTCCTTAGTACAAAAGTAAGAAGATCCCAGAGCGTTCATCATACCATAAACCATTGGAGATGTTGAGTTCGCAAGGGTATTATATGATCTTGGAGCCCGCATCAATCTAATGCCCCTTGCGGTGTTCAAGAAGATAGGATTGGGAGCCCCTACTCCTACGAGAATGTAATTATTAATGGCTGACAGAACGGTGAAGAAGCCTATGGGGATCCTATATGATTTCCTTGTTAAAGTGGATAAATTCATATTCCTCATAAACTTTGTGATCCTTGATTTGAGGTCAACTTTGAAGTCCCAATCATCTTAGGAAGGTTTTTCCTAACCACTAGGCGAGCACTAGTGGATATGGAATCAGGTAAACTCAAGTTTCGATTGAATGATAAAGAAGTCATCTTCAATACCTGTCAGTCGATAAAGAATCCCGACGAATTAAAGATGGAAGTTTGGGCACTTGATGAAATCTAAGTAATCAAGTGGTCTAAGTGATGCCGCAACAATAAGTCAGGCACTACTTGTGAGGTAACCCAAGATATTTGATGTAATAGTAGTAGTTCTGTTTTATTTTTAGCTTTTATACTTATAGGTAGTTTAATTTTCTATATTTTAGGTTGTATGTTTTGAACTTTGGACTGGTGGCATATAGGATAACAGTATGCTTTATTAAGGTTATGCAGGGACAAGACTAAGTCAGGTATTTTTGGTTGAAGAAGCATAAAAAAAATGCTTGTACGACTGGTTCTATGGGTTGTGGTTCAGACTACAACCATACTCTGACTCGTAGAACACTTCTAGTGAGCAAAACATTATGCACTCCAGTCCACGAGCTAACTTTATGGCCTGTAGAAAACACTACAGGCTTATTGTAGAGATCATGGACTCCAAGTAAGTTTTCTAAAGTTTTCTAAGTGTTTGGGGGCTTCTACGACCAACTCTACGAGCTGTATTATTGTATACGGCACGTGGACGGGTCCGTGAAGCCAATTCTCCAAAATAGGGCTCTTGGCATTCTACGAGATTAGGTTTGATGGACCATAAAAAATTTTATGGCCCGTTATTGGGCTTTCGCAGAAGCCTAGGCCCAATTTATCACTCGACCCTGTCAAAGTATAAAAAGGGGTCAAATAATTTTTACCCCTAATTTTCACAAAAATTCCCAAAAAGTACCCAACCCTTTCTCCTACCCTGGCACTCTGACCACCATCCGGCCACCGTCATAAGTTTTTGGTGAATTTTCCAGCATCACTCTGGCGACCTAGGGTTTTTCCTCCTTTGGATTCCTCCCTTAATTTTCCATCCTTTTTATGGAATTTGGGTAAGTTCTCGGCCCTAAAACCCTTGTATTATCAAAATTAATGTCATTAGGTTAAAGATATTGATGGGTATGGTAATCCAAAATTCGTATGTTCGAATTAGTGGTTGTTGTTTGTATGAACTATGTGTTTAACATTGATTGAAGTGTGAAGTTGTTGTGAATAGTATAAAATTCCAAAATATGTGTGTGATTGTGTTTTTTTATTGTTATTACGAGAAAACTATGTTTTCACATGTCATTTGAATTGGATGGAAATCGTTGCTTAAAAAATGACAAGTGATTGCATGTGTGTGCTTAATTTTAACTTCCCAACGGTGTCAGATTGTGGTGTAAACATGTAAAATAGAAATAAATAGGGTAGTGTGTAATCATTGCATATGGAATATTGGGGAATTTGTTAAAAATCAGATGGGTGCATAATATTGTTGCTTCGGTGCTGATTTAAATAATCATGGTATGAACATCTCATTATGAGACCCATTTGATAGGCTTAGAATACCAAGATTTTTGGAAAATTCACACCACGAAGGTTTTCTATGGCACGTGGATTTTCCCACGAGTCATAGTTGCCCCTCGTGTGAAGATCACGTAACAAGAAATTTCTTGTATTATATCAGACGAGACTTTTTATGAGCCGTAATTTAATCTAGACTCCTAGATAGGTCTTGTAGGGCCTTGCCTACACAAAATCAAGTCAGGAATCATATCTATGATTCAGTCTATGACCCGTAGAATGTTTTATGAGTCATACCTGGTCCCATAGATGCAGTTTTGATAGCTAATTTAACTGCACTCTGCCATCTACAAGGACCTTTTTATGGCTTGTAGTTTTCACTACGACCCATGAATGAGCCTTCGTAGACTCATCTATACCTAGTTCTGATATGTTCTTATTTTTGTTTCTATACTTTTGGGGCTAACAATTATGCTAAATGGTGTGGCCTTTAGGTACATGGATCTATGACCCAAACGTGATGAGATACGGGCCATGCAGGACCGTCTATGTGATAAGCCCACATACTATGAGGCTACATTTTAGACTAGTGGCTCAATAGAGGAGCTTGGTGTCCAACTTGATATGGGCATCAAGATATGGTAGACTCGAGCGGCTACCAAACAAACTCTGTTGGCCCGTATATTGGCCATAGTTGTTTGACGTCCCAAGTATTAGGAGGGAGGAGATGGATAGAGTGTCTCGATACAAATGACTTCCTCCAGAGAGGGGTCAAGGTTCAAAGTAGGAGAGAGAGATGTCTCCAGTCCAGGAGAGGAGTTAGAGTCGGATGCTGCAGAGTCCATATCGGCAACACCATCATCCCCAGATGCCTTGGCTAGTAGATGGTGCGTTCTTGGGATACAGAGGGTGTAATGAGTGGATATAAAACACGATAAGCGGGGTAGACAGGCCCACACCATTTTTCAGGAGACTTGGCTTATTACTACTACGCTTGATAGTGTCCCAAGGCTCCAAAATATCATGGCTCGATACAGCTTGGAGTAGTTGGCAGCCCTATCAGAGAAGTACTCCCCAACGATGGTTAGAGAGTTCTACATGTCATACGCTACCACCATTGTTCACTCAACCCCAAAAGCGAAAGGATAATTGACACAACCACGACTCACATAAATGATGGTGAGAGGAATCTCCATTGACATATCTGAGGCCACCATCCATCGAGTTCTATTTGGTCCCTAGTATGAGGTTTTGGTATCTACTAAAGAGTTTAACTACATACTAAGCCAGACTCGGCACCAGATTTTGATGAAAGATGTAACCCATAGGTGCTCTTTGATGAGATAGATTGTTGATCACATAGCAGAGCAGGGCCAGGACCCTAAGTGGGTTTCTACATCATCGGTATCCATAATGAAGGCATCCCTCAACTTCACCGCCAAATTTTGGCAGGTTATAGTGAGATCATGTATTTGACTGACACGTATGGATAATACACTCACATCAGATTATGCAGTATTAGTTGCCAGACTCTTGGATGGCTATGACATTGACTGGGCTATATTGATAGCAGAGCAGATTCATGAGGTAGCCCTAAAGAGATCCACCTCTATCCCACTTCGTTTCCTGATCTATAGACTATGTTTACTGATAAGGGTAGGTATTATACATCAGGTAGATACTCTGATCGAGGTTTAGAGGACACTGGATGGTAGCCTGATCAAGGCTGATGAGAATTCTATGGCACTCCGGCGACAACCACAACCTCTATTCCATATGATAGAGATGTTCATCGCTCCACCATCATTTGAACCTCCATCTTCTCCCACTACTGTTACTCATACCATGGAGGGGACCCCATAAACTGAAGTTGATAGAGAGAAGGGTCCCACTACTACTACCACTTGTTCGCCATACGCCATGTCAACACAGACCTCACATGTTGGCATGGTTTATTCTTTGGCAGTGTCTATTCAGACTATAGCACAAAGATTGGTCAAAATGAAAACTTAGCTAGCCAGTTACTACAACAGATCTGGCCTTGGGTTCGCTAGGCTATTTTAAAGGTTGAGAAGCGCATGTAAACATATTGTGCAGCCACCATCGAGGAGAGGTTGACACTAGGACATGGTTGTATAGATGCATTTAAGTGGAGAGTAGAGCAGAGATGCACTTCAGCCCAGCCTCCTGATCTGACTGCGATGCAGACGGAGATTTAATAGCTCTGCGCTGAGATGAGAGCACAGTACTACCACCAGTTGTATTCTCAATGCTCGATACTATTATCAATGTGTTTGTTGATCTTTTTTCCACTAAGAAGGTACTACACCACACCTTTGGGAAGACGCCCCATTCTAAGACTAATGATATAGATTCCTTGAGGCAGGATGTAGAGTTGATAGAGAAGCAGCATTTTGAGATTGTTATGCGGGGCTCCATTATAGATGATAATGCCCAACAAGCTCATGAGCTTAAGAGGACGAGGGGTACTGGACCCTCTGGAAATGCTGCCATAGTGGAGGAGACCACCGATCAAGTTGAGGGTGGATAGACACAGCCAAAGACTGGCATTTAAGCGCCCAAGTATATTGTTTGACCCCTATGCTTTGATATAGTTATATTTTGTGCGTTGAGGACAATGAAAATTATTTTTTATGGGATGCAGATAGTTATAGGCCTCAATGAAGTATGAGTAACTATGGCCTATAACTATTCCATATTTTGAGTCTAAGGGGTTTTCTTGCCTGTGTTCTTTCCCTGAGGATATTTACTTTCTGTTGAACTGACATGTTTAGGATGTGTAGGTAGTAATATTAGCATATTGTACTAAGGTCTATGCCATGTATTCATTTTTGTTGAAAAAAGCATATCCATCAAAAATTTTGAGTAGTCGATAACAACCGTGCAATCTTGATGATTGACAGTGCTTAATTTGATAAGTGAGGTCTAATTTGGGTGAAAAGCATGATCTGAGAGTCTAAGTTGATAGTGTATCAGTGCCAAGTGTGTGTGAGCTTATTTTCATGATTCTCATACTATGTTTTCAATTTAGAACTTGCCCTATTACTCTAACTTAGACTGTAGTTTAGTTGGTTAGGAGAGGATCTGAGGTCATTGTTCATGTTAGTCCACTAAGCCTAAATGGCAAAAGAATGCAGTGTATATCCCTTGTTCCAAATGTTTGAGCCTGACATGTACCATTCTTTTGTAAATACGTAAGTGACCTGGCCTTGTCGAATGTGAAATCCTAAAATTTGTCATCATCCTTCCTTGAATATTATGCACCTTGACTGAGGCAAAAATCCCAAGTTGAGGGTGGCTATCAAAATTAGCACTGGTTCAAAGGATGAATATTGTGCACCTAAAATTAAGCCAAAATCCTAGGTTGAGGGTGGTTGGTCTAAGGAAAATCATGTAAAATGAGGAAGAAGATAGTGATACAGAAAAAAATGGGAAATGTGTTAGGGTACAAGAAAAATGAATGATTTCCTGAAAATGTGCTAAAAAGAAAAAGAGTGTGAAAATAGAAGGCAGTGTGCTAATAATGAGAGTAAGGCACCCGAAAAGCTTAAAATGGAAAAAGGGGAGAATGAGTTAAAAATATCAGTGTTGGTAGGGAATAAATGTAGAATAACGCAGTTTCAAGGAGGGCCATTAGCCATTATGTTCCCAAAACATCATACCAAAGCCTCTTGAGCCTATGTTACAAGCCAAGAAAGTCCAATAGCGATCCTAGTCCAAGTAGCTGAAGGTCATAGTTATGAGTATAGGGGCAAACATATGGTATGGGATACAGTGTTTGAATATCTCTTGTTAAAGTGAGTGTTTTTTGCCAGACCAAAATATAACTATTGAAAATACTATTATGAGTGAGACATGGGACTTTATTCTATGAAGGAACCTAAATTGGATTGTTGATTATAGGCTATTTTGATGAATATTGCTTATATGTAGTTACCTTGCTTGTAATAGTTGCACTATCACATTTGTTGATTTGCATTAGTTTGTTTGATGATTGTCTGATATACATTGTTGAGTTAGTCTGGGTATCTGTGTTTGAGATATGCCATTAGATTGAGGTTTTTATATTGCTAGATTGCTTATGTAGATTGAGTTCTCCCCTTGAGAACAAACAACAATTTTATGTTGAGGGTGTTGATGTGCTGCAAAAATACAACACTTTTAATGCTTAAAACTTAGAATTTTATGTGTTCTCAAAGCAATATTTGTGGGTTTGATGTGTTTTTATGTTTATTTTGCAGGATTACAGAGTTGGCATGATTTTGGGCTAGAGTCTGGAGATTCTCTTTTATGGAGTAAGAGACTCTCTAGGGGCTGTGGATGCTTCCATGAGCCGTAGAGAGGTGTTGTAGATGAGATCCAGTAAAGGACCAATTTTTTGAAGCTGCATCTACAGATTGTCTTACAAGTCGTGAAAAATTGTACAAGTCATAGATGGTGTTCGTGCCTGGAAGATTAGAAATTGTTGATTTTCAGGAAAGTTATCATACGAAACCTTCTACGAGTCGTATGTCTGAACATGGCCCATGGAAATGCCCTGTAGAACTTGAAGACAATTTTACCAGATGAAGTCTATGAAGCCCTGATATATGTCATAGAACTTTGTATGTCCCGTAACCTATCCCATATTGGCTACAAAATCAATTTTTCTGTTTCATTTTGGCTTTGTATTTTTCATAGTATAAATAGGTTCTTAGGTCTTTTTAGTAGAGATAAGAGAGGAGACGAACCAGAACAGAGAAAAAATACTTGGAAAACTCTTCTTTCATGATTGTTGCTTGAGTTAATACATGTGATTTTCTTTGAAGAAGCTTGGATTTCTTGTTCTTTAATTTATCATTCTAAGTGATTTATTATGCTATTCATGAGCATGATTTCCTCACTAACAATGATCATGCATAGCTAAATCCATAAATGGGGTTGTGGGAACCATGAAGAACTAATAAGGTAAAACTTGATAATCCATAATTCATGGAAAGTGTGCATGTATGTATTGGTTATTTCTCTTTGTTTTAATTGCTTTTTAATGGGTGGCTAAATTTAGAACTCGCCTAGTGTTACTGACTTGATAAAGGTAGTAATGAATAGGAAAAGAGAATAATTACAAGATTCAATTGATATTTTCTCGTCTAATCAACCAAACTGGATCAAGGGGAGGTTGTACTGGGACAATAGGTAAGGTTTGGTAAAATTAACTTACCGTTCTACATGTTACACACTTGAAAAGATTGCAATTATATGGTAATACCAAGTTAAGAAATCATGGGGATTACAATACCCTAGTTACTTCTTCTACTGATTTCACAACACTTGCACTAGCGTAGGTTTATTTTTTGTGAATTACAAACCCCCCCCCTTTTTGGAGATAAGTAGGTTAATCACCTCGATTTGCTTGAAAATTTTCTACGTCTACCATATTCCCTATGGGTTCGACCCTAACCTTGGTTAGGTTATATATCTTGACAAGGACCACTTTAAATTTCAAAAAGGAAGTGTAGCTTGGGCGACATCAGCGATGATAGTGTATCTTCTTTCCCTATTGGTTAGAAGTGCGAAAGAAACCATAGGGGTAAATGCTTCATGGATAGCAATGCTTGCTTTAGATGTGGGAAAATAGGGCATAATATAGTTGATTGCCTAAGTGTTCCTAACAAAGTTAGAGATGGTCATCCTTAGAGCAGGTCTACTTTAGGGCAACAGGTTCAACATGGGTGCTCCTTCTAGATTGGCTAGTGGTCAACTCCAAAATAGGTTTTATTCTCTTCAAACCCAACAGTACTATGAGGCTTCACCAAATATAGTTATGGGTTCGTTGAAAGTCTTTTCGTTTGAGGTACATGCATTGTCGGACTCTTGTGCCTATCTTTCTTTTGTATCCCCTTATGTGGCCATGATGTTTGATACTTTTCCTGAGATCTTGCTAGAGACTCTTTTAGTTTATACCCCCTTTGTTGATTCAGTTTTGGCCAAAAGAGTCTATAGAATTTTTTTATCTCAGTGTATCATAAAGTTACTTTATGTGATCTCATTGAGCTTGAAATGACTGATTTTGATGTTATCCTTATCGTATTCTTAGTATTTATTGGCTTAATGCATGTTATGCTTCCACTAATTTTTGAACCTGATTAGTTAAGTTTTAGTTTTCTAATAAGGCAGTCCTAGTATAGAGGGTTTGGAATTTTGTGCTCAGAGGTCAATTCATTTCATGCCTTAAAGCTCAAACAATAATTTCTAAGAATTGTCTCTAATATTTTATGCAGGTTAGGGATGCAAATTTTGAATCCCCTACACTCGAGTTAGACCACTTTGAAAGTGAGTTCCTTGATGATCTATCCAATGGTCCTCCTAAAAAGAAAATTAATGTGGGTATAGATATTCTACCCAATATCCAGTCTATCTCTATTCCTCCTTATTGTATCGCCGAGGTGGAACTTAAAGAGTTGAAGGTCGAACTAAAAGATTTATTAGACAATGATTTCATAAGGCCCAACATTTCTTCATGGAGTGACCCATGTTGTTTGTTAAGAAGAAGAATGGGTCACTACGAATGTGTATTGACTATTGGCAACTAAACAAAGTAACCATTTCCATATTATCATTCAAGTTATATCAAGAATCTGACAAAGCAAGTGACTCAACACATAAAAGTATGATTTTTCTTTGAAAAGAAAAGATAAGCTACAACAAAATTGGAATGATTGATCTCCAAGTAAAAAATTATTGATTATGTAGATGTGGTATATTTATTTGATCCATATAAAGAACGATCGCAAATGAACTATTGATTTGTATGTGAATACACAATAATATCTTGATATTTAATAAATGAAACACTAGTATCCACATCTTCAAATCATACAAAAATAATAACTATCTATGAACTAAATGATGATTACATTTGGTTGGGATCAATGACCCATCGTATTTAAAAAGTATGTGATTTTCCCTTTTGATATTCCAGGCCCCAAGTGTCCCACCCTATTTTTGAATTAGTCAAAATAATTTTCTACATAAAGCGGCTATGCTCTCTACTTTTAAAAAAATTGTTTAGAGTCACCATATAAGTTTTAGAAAAATATTAGAAATAATTTAAAAAAATATATAAATGCAAACTCTATTTTTAATATTTGAAATCAATAAAATTCTAGGTAAGGATTTTGGTTACTCGAGGGGAGGGTGTTAAGAATCCTTCAGAGCCTATCCAAAGATTAGTTTAGAAAAAATAATTAGTGATAACTTATGAATGCATTTCCTTAAAAAATAGTGATAAACATTTTTCATTAATTTGACAAATAAAAAAGTAAAAAATACAAGGTATATGTAAGGAAAATTAACGGGGAAAGAACAACAGGTCATACCTTTTTGTTAAAGCCGCAGACATTGTTGTTGCACCAATAAAATTTTCCCCAAATATACTTTTGTTTCATTAGGAATACGGATCGTTGTACACAAACTAATTGATTTGTGTGAATTAATGAATATAGGATCTGAAATCCTTTTTATGGTTTCTCAAAAATTTTCATTTATGCTGATACGGTAGTTTTTAGAAGATAGCCATAGAACTTCCCACTTCATCCACACTTTCAGTTTTCCACTCACAGCAGGAGTCAACCACTCACCTTTAAAATAGGGAAGTGGTTAAGCAGTTACAACTACTCTCTCCTAGTGGACAATAACTATCCATCCTCATTCTGTTAGGATAAGATTGGACAGTTATCTTATAACTGAATCACCTTACTTTTAAACCAAATGCATGGGTCGGGTTAAGATTGGATAGGGTCGGTCAACATGGGTGACCCATGATCCCAAAGTTCTTACATTTCCCACTTCGCACATTGAAAACAAGACCCAAGTCAATATTACATCAACTTAACACACACAATTCATATGGCAAATAGTTCGTGCAACCTATAAGCACAAAGGCTTGCCTTCAAGGTCTTATAAGCCTTATATAGGTATTCAATCATGTACGGAAAGAATCCACTATCAATATGAGAATATCAATACTCACAATACCTCAGACTTAACTACTCCAGTAGTTATGCATCCTATCCCTCATCCTCTTTAAGAGGTAAACTTGAGTTCATATTTAATTTAGTTTTTATAGTTTTCCCTTTCTACTCAAATCTATCTATTTCAAATCAATCACTTTCCTAGACATGAAACATGTAATTCCCTTACTATTAAATCATGTACGCACTTACAAAAGGGTGTTCCATTGAGATAAAATCAACCTCTACTTCATAACTCTTTGACTCGAAATTATGTCGTCAAAGGAATTGATTTTCTTGAATCGTCAAAAAGGAAAGGGGGAGGGGTTGTCTTAGTGTAATTTGGTTTACTTTTATAAAACTTTATATATTATACAATACATAATAATATATATTAATGTGTGAGGAGACAAAAGAAAGGAATGAAAAAAGGAGTTTTGGGCAGCCACCATTTCTTGGGCAGCCCTTAACTTACTTTTATATATATATATATAATACCCTCAAAGGTAAGCCAGTTCCAGGACTATTTTTAACCTTATAAACTCCCTCATACCACTATACATCAAGGAAATCACGAACAAAGCTAGTCCCTTTGAGCAAAATATCAAGAAAACCTCCACCCTTTGGTAAGTAGCTAAATTCTGAATTTAAACTGTGTAGTGTTTAGTAATTGTGTAATATCTCATTGTATATAGCTGAAGTTTTAGTGTGGAAATATATTTTGGAAATATAATTCACATACCTAAAGCATTTATGTTTATGTGAAATTTTGCATATGTCCTTATGGTACTACAAAAGGGGACGAAACACTAAGAAAGTTTCTAGCTAGTTTTTCTGTCTGAGAAGCCTTCTAAGTACTGCTTTTAATATTTTAAGCATATATTGATGTGTGAGCTGTATATTATTGGTTACCCGAAAACCAAGATATGTACATACAACTCGTATTTTCATTTTGTGATCAAATTTGGTAGTTATGAATTCAAAACAGTGGATGCTATTTAGGACAACTTCTGTCCAGATTCTTGACTTAGAAATCCTTTGTGTGTTCCTGTTAATGTTCCGATTATAAATTCTTGTACAAAAGGTATTTTTAAGTGATTCTTTATTGTTTAAAACCTAAATGCATATACCTACCACTTTTATTTATACTGTAAGGCCTGGTTGTTCCATTTACCAATTCAAAATATAGTTACAATGCAAGGCAGTCAAGCTGCTCAGAAAGGTGTGATTTGAAAAAATGGGGCTCACTTTTGGTATCTATATTGTTATTTTTTACCCGTTGAAAGTGATGAATATTAAATGATTGTTTGAATTGAGTATTAAGGTGCTTAAACTCTTGTACAATCTTAAAGAAATTGTTTGATGAAACAGATGTCGTGTTGATCCACGACTTGAACTCAGTAGGGTCATTGTATGCTAAAAGGTTAAGGTTCGTGTAAAAAAAACTTGTTCTTGTTCTCTGGTTACCTGCTGGTACATTTGAAGGTTATCTTGGTATCTTGTCTATTTTCTTTTCATTTTATCCTGTTGTGATGATATCTTTTGAGACTTGTAAGACACTTGCTTGATTCGCCCATTTGTATGGACTTCTGGGTCACTTGACATCCTTGTGGACTTTGCCTTTCTTGTGGATGTGATTTTGTCACTATTGGCATGCCTATTTCTCGGATCAATTGTCATCTTGACGGTGGATTTTTGGTTCGTCCAAAATATGAAAGTGGTCTATTTTAAGCATGAACTAGAAAACCACTCTTAATATGGTTCTTGGTTCTCTTGATTATTGGGTTTTCACCCTTCTTGATATAGGGCTTCAGTTCTTCTTGATACTTGATTATGTTTGGTGTGAAGGCATGACATACATATTGGGTGAAGCTTGTTATTTGACTATGTTGTAAAATAAAAAAATGCTTCCAGGAACTCTTGACATTTAGGCCTTTAAATATCATACTTGATATTGTTCATCTATCTGTTCTCCTGGTCTATTTATTATATTGCAATTGTTTTGTCTTGACTTGAGAAAGGTAAATTGAGGAATCAAAAGGTTCCAATTTGTAGCTTTTACACCACTAAGCTTTATGCTTAGCGATAGTTGTTTCTATCGTAGGGGATACCCG